>CABFOQ010011738.1:1887-13822 GCA_900660455.1 Gephyroberyx darwinii | reverse complement strand
CCACAGGACAAGCAACGGCCAAAGCTGACACCCCCCCTTCTTCTCAATAAAATGCTCTTAACGATTCCTGCCAGGTGTCCATCCACCTTACAACGGCTCACACCACCATCTTGCCATCAGGAAACCTTCAGAAAACCTCAGTAACACAACGTCACAACACCCCCACGGTGAGTCTGATAGCCCACTGATGGACTCAGACAGCACAGCATGACGCAACATACTGTCTTATTTACAAACTCACTACTAACTGCTGTTACCCATACTAAATACAATATTAATACTAAGTCATACTAGGTCATATATTACAATGTCATGAGGGATTGAGGGACAATGCAATGCTTCTCCAATTATTTGAAACATTTTGAAACAACTGTGGCTTGGGTAGTTTTCTGAGTGTATTGAACAAAGTAGAGCAGACTGAGGCAGATTGCTCTTTTGTTTTTTTCGCTTCCAACAGGTTGAGAGGGTTAACTGGCTGGTTCCATTGTTGGGATACAGCTGCACTATGAAAATAAGCACAAATGAACACGGACGCTTCGTGTATCAAAGAAAACCCATTTGCAAATCTCACTCAGGGAACGGGCAGCATGTTCAAACTCCTACGCAGCAGATTTGCTGTTATCCATATCTGAGCAATGTTGTGGCCATTACGTTGGGCAAAATAAATCACTTTGAGCATCACGATGTGCCATTACCACTTCTACAGCACAGCTGCAACCGTGTCTGTATGTGTGTTTACGTGTCTCTTTGTTTCCAAACATTAAAAAGGAACAGGTTAGTAAATACACATTCACACATCTCTGACCTTGCTTTCAAAATAATAATTACAACTGGCTGTTCCTAATTTACAAGGAAATTAAACCTTGCAGGATGAAAAACAAAGACCAGTGGTGGTGATAACCATAACACTATGCCTATAAAATACACTAAATTCCATTGCGGTTTCCATTGTGCCTGTGACTCTAATGAAGAAAAATCCTTGTGTAGCTCAATGTCAAACTAACGGATATCAATCCAGTTGTGGAGCAGCCCCACAACCCAGTTTCTCCACTCTGGAGGATCTTGGAGCACGGCCATTTGTGGACAGTACTGCTGCAGGCTGACACAACATCCCCTGATGACTACTTTCTATTGTATCTGAAAGCTACAAGAACAGGGCATTCCAGAGATTCCTCCCTTATTTTGAAGGGCTTTGAGCCAAAGAGGAGGATCTGAACACTTCTGATCAATATATTTACATATCAAAAGGAAAACTTCTGTCAGCGCAATAGTAAAGAGACATCAGCATGCAGAGACGTGACCAAGCATGAGGCTGTTATTCAAGCATACCAATACTCACTTGGTAGAGTCTGGGTGCTGAGCAGCCAGTAGTCACAATGATTGTATTCTTTATTCAGTCAAACTGGAAGGGCAACAACTTCATCCTAAACAACTAAGGGCTGTTGCATTGATCTTATGATGAGTGTTATATGTTTCAACACTGTAAATTATTAAGTAAATTATTTTTTTCAAATTCAGAACACATTTGTGTTTCAAAATTTCAAATACCTGTTGAGATCAACAATTGCCTCAAACTGGCTTAGTCAATACGCCAAGGCAATTACTGAACAACCTGCAGCCAACTGAACAGTCACTTCACCAAACTGTGATAGTACAATTACTTAACTGTTGTCAATTTAGTTAGCCTGATGCCCTCCTGTCAGTATTAAGTTACCTATGACAGTGATAAACTATCTTAAATTCACCACCTCCTATTCACCGAGGTTCAGTGCCTATTTACCAGCTGGCCTCTTAACCAGCCACACCTCTTACCGTCATGTTTGTCACCAAAGTCTAAGAATCCAATGTTGACATTTTGCACTCCAAAGTAAGAGCATATGAAACCCGGTCACTGTGAAATCTGTCTGGTTTGATACTAAATGAAGTTAGCGATCTGTTCAATAAACATTTATAACATTTATAACAGCTCTTATGAGCTGTTATGCTCATAAGAACATAACAGCTTATTCTTGTATTGATTTCTTTCCTCCAGTGGAGGTCTGGAATTATTATTGCACATGCAAGAGAAAAATAAAAGTATTGTACTAAAGTATTGTACTAGGGTTTTCCTTATATGTGCTCATTGAGTGGTTCACTAAAATGAACTTTCTAAAAAAAAAAAAATAAAAAAAAGTGTCTGCATCAGACCATACAGTAAATAGGCTAATTCATGGATGAGTAACAAGCCCGGTGAATCCCTCCTGAAGACAGCAGCACCAGGGCAAACAAGTGGACACAAAGACAGAGGGGTGCAACCCCAGACAGAGCCCACTAAATTCCCCGTCCCCATTGTCTGCTGTGATAGTGGGGACAATGCAGGACAACGGTGAGATATAGGCAAGCACCACAAGACTTCACCCCAGCGATGCACCAGCCCTAATCCCAAACACGATTGCCCTCCTAACACAGGGATGATGTCATCCCCCCACCCCATCCCACCCCACCTCAACTCAACTCATCCGGACCTTCAATGCAACCATGCATAGAGAAGCAAGGCCCACAAAGGATGTTCTCCTATTGAGAAAAAAGCCAGCGGCAGGAAATCGGATACCCTCTCAACGCATCTGTGTCACCAATCAAAGAGAGTAGACAACACTATAGTATCAGTCTGAGTTTCAAACTCTGGGCAGCTTTTAACCCGGAAGGCTTTTGAAGTCTGTCAAATACAAGACTTGATTTTTAGCAAAAAGACGAGAGATGGAAATATGACAAAAGCTTTCAAAAATTGAGTTTATATTTGCTAATGGAAGAAGGCTGATTGATTTTGTTGCGTCCTGTAAAAAGGCCAGCTGGACAGGTCACTGTGGCTCTAAACGTTACAGGTCCCCAGGTCCCAAGAAACACTACATGCTTCACTGGGAAGAGGGAGAGGGGGACAGTTGCACTTTAGGACTTTATGTGCTACCCTCCCCCCATCTTCACTCCACAAAAGGGACCTTACCCCTTGTCCCCACCCACAAGGAATTTCTCAGGCATTGCTGAGTTCACCATGACAACTGGGTGCTTAACAAAGCATTTCTCTTAGGCATTCTTCCTTTCACAGGGGAGAGGGGGAACAACAGTCAAAGGAGAGCAGGGGGGAGCAAAGGAGGAGGGTGGAGGAGCTTGAAATGATGGGAGGGAACAGTGGAGGTTGCAGGGGTGAGAACCATAGACCCGGGAAGATAGGAGAAAAATAGAGAATAGTGACAGGCAAACAAAAAGAGGGAAAGAGAAACAGGATCAAGGTGATAGGTGATGTTAAAGGGAAAAGAGAAACAGTGCTGCAAACATTCCAAGCAAGCCTGCATCCTGGGAGGCGAGCGAAGCATGAAGAATGAAAGGGGCAAATTACAGATGACTCTAGCAGATCATGCACACAAACATGCACACACATTTGCAAGTTATAACTATGAATCCATGAACCAGCGGGGAAAAGAAAGTATGAGAGGACGTGTACACAGGAGAGGACGTTGCACTTGAGTCAAATAATTATAGAACAGAAAGGTAATCAGAGCAGTCCAGCTGTTGGAGGCCACACACAGCAGTTTGTGTGCAGCTCTCCATCCGTGAGCTAATGTTACAGCCAGCTTAGCCCTGAAGAGACAAACCCCTGAGAAACTGCCGCTACAGACAGCTTAAAGTCTTAATAGACTGTAATGAAATTACACTGGCTGTGGCTGGCTTGGCTCGAACTTGTACAGTATGTGATGGAGGAGAGCGCCTGCACCATTAAAATTCCACTCCACTAGTGTTATCTTATGCAAGGATGGCAATGGGAGGGGGGGTGGCAGACGGCTTACGAAACACCATTCAACCATGTAGAATATAGACTGCTTATGTGTCTGATTGGAAAAAACGAGGTCACATTCAAAAGAGACCGTTTGAACATTCAATACAAGTTGTCGAAAGACCAATGTTGTTCTTTAAGAAAACAACAAACTTGACACACATGCATGTCTTAATACCATTAGCAAGGTCAACAGTAAATCAACTGGTTGTCACTTGGCAGCAGCCTATTCAACAGTTATCCTGCAGGCCAGTTGGACTGGAGGGCACCGCATTCGGCTCAGAGGGGCTGCAAGAGTTTAACCTTGGAGCCTCCTCAGCCACTTCAGACCCGCACTTAAGACTTCCATTCTCCCTCTGGACAGGGCATCCAGCGGGAGAAAATAGCTGCTGACTAACATGTAATTTGGGAGCTTCTGTACAACCTGCACTGTGAGTGAGCAGTGAGCCGAATCAAACTGCCATCATTAGTTGAGGGGGTGTGTTTGACTGAATCTGAGTGCTGGTGTTTTTTGGCCTGGACTGGGAAGTCCATTAAAACAAAGGATACAGTATCCTGGTGGCTCAGTGGGGCTAAGCTACAATTAAACAAAAACAAAAAGCACTAAGGACTAGCTGGACTTACTATATAAGGCTAACAGTCTCAAGGATGAAAGGAGAGGAAAAACATCTACACCATCTAATGCAAACACCTATTTATGCAAGCTCATGCTTGCCTCGGAACAGTAGCTCAGTTGCCTAGTATGCCAACAGAGGTCTGACAGATCCCAGCATACAGATACGCCAATACTAATCCCAGAGACTACAACCAGCTTCCCACCCTGCAGCGTGACCAGAATTTTCTTCGTAACTCTTTTTCCTGTGCTTGTGTGACTTCTGTCCTGAGCTTGGAAGAGAGGCGAGAACCGACAAATCCCACAAATCTGTAATGAGTTGGGTTTTATGGTGGTTTTTTATACAGCAGCAATCCAGACATGTGTGACACTACAGTCAATGATATTAAGTGTGTAATGCAGCCCATTAGCCAGTTTCCTTCCTCCGGGCCCAATGCCCAGCACATCATGGCTGTAAATCTGGCTCCTTAACTGGCTACAATAAAGATTAATAAAATGCTTAAAATTACCAATACATGTCGGTACAGAGCCGATGCGCAGTAAGGAAGGGAGCAAAAATTGTTGTCAAATATATTTCTGAATTGTCTGCTGACTGTTTTGACTGAATAATTGGCACTATTGATAAGAATGAACCAACAAAAGCTAAAAAAAAAAATAAGTGATGAGCTATATCCTGTGGTCAGACAATTGGTAAAAGCATTGGCTTCTTTGGAGGCAGCGGTTCAGAAAAAAATATACTTTGAATGTCGAATAACTTTTATTCTAAAAAAGCTGTCAAAATGATGTGCATCCTCTGCTGCAAAGACAATACTCCATAATTTGTTGCAGAGTAAATTATCACTAGACTAGTGTGGTGTGGTGTATTTCTTTGGAATGCTATTAAAGCCATAACTTGGTATCGTCAGGTATCACCAGTTTAGCTCTTATTGTCTCTGGTCAATTTATGGTCACATGGTTACTTGATGAAATATCAAATCTAACTATGTAGTACACTAGTTTGCAGCACGGTAAAAATAACCAAACTTGATGGATACATGAGAAGCTAATTGAGTTACGTTCAAAAGCAGCAGTAAAGGCTTGCCACAGCATCTCAGAGGAATACAAATCACAATCCATATGGATGATATTTGAAGGGCATGCATAAATTTGCCATACCATAAAAACCATAATTAGCTTTGCAACAAAGAGTCAATATTCTCATTCTTTTTATATAAACACAATCAGGCATTAGAAATTAACCTTTTATGGTAACAATTTCCATTTAAAAATAAATACCATTACTTATATTGTTTATTCTGTTTTTTCCTGGTTTGGCTAATTATTACCAACAGTGCCAACAGTCGTGTTGCTGCATAACAAGTATCAGGCACAACAGGGATTAGATTGATTACATTGTGGGATTACTGTGCTGTGATGTAAAAAATGGTAACTGAAATCCATTAAAATGATTAACAAATAATAAAAATATATGGTGAAACATTTATTAAATTTGCTACTTGTTGGATTACTCAGAAATATGGTTGAAGGAAAAAAAGTTATTTGTGAGCATAAAGATATACATATCATTTTAGACAACTCAAAATTATTATTATTAATAATAATAATAATAATAATAATAATAATAATAATAATAAAATTGGAATAAATTGTTAACTATGATATGTTATGAGATCCAGTTCTATCTGAAAGTAATAAGTCTACATTACTGAGTTGGAACAATGCAATGGATTACATTATCGATTTCAAACTTAAGATAATTGTTATCTGTGGATTAATATTTAAAGCTTGCCTTCAAAGCTATTGCTGGGATAACATTTTAAAGCTGAAGCAAAGTATAGCTTCATCTGAACAATTGCATCCATTTCATTCTGAAGTGTGGTGTTCAGAAATGGTGTTAATCACAGTCCAACAACATACAATAGAGCCCATCAAAAATCGTCCATCATAAGGGGCCTCCCAAACGGCAGTATAAAGCGAAAGATAATAGGAAGACTTGGGAGGTCCCTTAAGGGAGAAGCCTTTTAAAATTGGGGTCAGCAGCATCTATGGGAGGAGCTCATCTTTCTACCCCATCTCCTTCTGCAGCAGTCCCTCTCTAATGACTTCAAGATTCAAGATTCAAGACTTTTCTTCCTTATTACAGTACCTCTGAATTTTCCAATGCCTTCCAGTTTACACTACCACGACTTCACCCCCCCTTCCACCTCTTTCTTCCTACCCCATCCCTCCCTCCATCTCCCTCCCTCCCCTGCAGGGGTGCTGACACATATACCCCAGCAGGTGCGGGACGCGCAAAGAAACAAGGCCTCTAATTGGTCCTCGGTAGAGTCACAGCTGTTGCCCCCAACCAGAGCCTAGTATGAGCTCTTGCGCCTGCCCCTGAATCGACAGCTCACTATTGTCCTCCAGAGAGGCAAAGCACCGTTCCAATCCATTACAATAACGACCCACGCTAACCATACAGTATCTGGTATTTGGAGCCTGAGTATCTGTAGGTCAAGTGCTGAATAGGAACACATTTACATTGTCAATTATTCCATGATTTCTAAACAACCAATACACATTGCCACTGTATCATTCAGTCAGTTCAAAGAAATCCTAAGATTCCCACTAGCCTAAATATTCATTAGTCTTGTTGAATATGTGTTTCCATCTTTAATCTTGATGTCCAACCTCTTGATAACACTGGCGGTTCTGTTTCTCTCTTGTAGGCAGAGCCAAGGTCAAAGGCAAGGCAGATCCACGGTGGATCACCCTGTATAGGATCACCCAAATAAGCTCCCAGAGAGGGTAACAACACACCCCCTCTCTCTGAGGATGCAAGTCAAGTTCAGTCACATTTTTGGAGCAAATAAAACTCTGTAATGTGTGCTGGCAGGCAAAATTAAAGGTGCAGGGAACAGATGCAATTAAAGACAACACCAGGGGCAATCATAAGCACCAACGTGTCTTTGTTTGGCTCTGCTGCCACTCAACCCATTTGAGAGCACATCTGAATCCACCCAGCACGGCACCACCCAAACCAAACAGTGATCCACACCTGACCCGAATCCTCTACCTTTAAACATCTTGTCTAACCAGGGCTAAAAACACACTCACAAACTAAAATCACAGTGTTACATATCGGTTAGTCAAGCCAACAATACAAGACATACAATAACGATACTTTGAACAAGCTCTACAAACACACCATAATTGAATTAAATCTTTCATCCTATGTGAGGGGATATGTTAATTATGGGGGATGAAGCTCAGTCATCACTCTGCCCACTGGAGTGTGAATCCCACAGGATACAGACGTGCCCAGACAGACAGCTATTTAAATCATAACAATGGACCTTTCTAAATCAGGCTTGTGTAAAACAAGCCCACTCTTAAATAAATAGGAACACAAAATTACAACCAAACAAAACAATGGTCGATGTATATAATGTACATATCTTTTGTATTTTTGGATTGAGTGGCTTACACACATCATGCAGTGAGTGATAGGGAAATCATTCTGGAATAGTGAAGCCAAGAAAGACTTACTTAAACTATCAGCACTTTCTTTATCCAGTGAGTTGAATTGAAAATGTAATAGTGGAGGAATAAACCTCAGTGAAGTACCTCCCTACTTTTCATTCAGAGAAGAAATGGGGCCTTGGTTGGAATCAGAAATTACAGAGAATTATCAAAATGATCTCACCTGACACGGATATCCTCATGGAGGCCTCCAGGGGCCTGTTGTTATCCAGGGCCTGGCTCAGCTGGATCTCTCCTGTGCTTTGGTTCAGGATGACTAAGTTCAGCTCATTCCCCATCTCAAAGCTGTAGTGGAGCTGATCTGAGACATCTGGGTCATGGGCAGGGATGCGCCCAATTATTCCAGTCGGGAAGCTGCTTGATTTATCAGTAACATAGTTGTTGAAAATAATCTGGAAGTTTTTGAGCACAGGCACATTGTCATTCTTGTCGACAAGTTTAATGTGTACTGTGGCACGGCTGACCAGAGGAGCGGAGGTGGCCTGGACCACAATGATATACTCAGATCGTGTCTCGTAGTCCAGGTCTATTAACGCTGTCAGTTCCCCAGAGAAAATGTCTAGCTGGAACACCTCTGGAATATTGCCCTCAACTATCTGGTACATAATCTGTGCATTACTGCCTTCATCTGGATCCGAGGCTGATATATGTGCGACTACTAGGCCTATGGGGCTGTTTTCCTCCACCATAATGTCAAACTCATCTTTCTCAAACACAGGGGGATTGTCATTCACATCTAGGATGCTTACTTGCAGGTTTATTGGTGTTTTCAGAGCAGGAATGCCTTTATCCACAGCAAAGGCCTGCAGGCTATAAATGGGCACATTCTCCCTGTCTAATCGGCGCAGTGTGCGAACAATGCCAGAGGTGGACTCAATTATGAAATCTCCATCACCATCCTCTCCTCCCTGGAACGTGTAGAACACACGACCGTTGAGCCCAGAGTCTCGATCAGTGGCAGAGACCTGGACCACACTGGTAAACACTGGCACATCCTCCATCACAGAGCCAACATAGTGGTCTCTCAGGAAGCGGGGGGAGTTGTCATTAACATCGTTCACCAGTATCTCCAGGTAGGTGGTGTCAGACTTCTGTGGGATGCCATTATCCCGAGCCGTGATGGCTAAAGTGTAAGAAACCTGGTCTTCGTAGTCTAGCTCCATCTGAGTGGTGACAGCACCAGTGTCTGAGTCAATGTCAAACTGAGGGATGCTGTCATCCATAAAGTAGGTGATGCGTGCATTCTCACCTGTATCTTCATCTGTGGCACTTATTACCACAACAGTGGTACCCACAGGCCTATCCTCATTGATGTTGACAGTGTAATGTGAGCTTTGAAACACAGGTCGGTGGGTGTTGGCATCGGTGACATTTACAAACACCTTGGCAGTGTCAAACCGCGTGCCATCGCTTGCAGTGACACTAAGGACGTATTGGCGTTCCAGCTTGTAGTCTAAGGGCAGTGCCAGTGTGATAAGCCCCCCTCCACTCTGACTAGTGATGGAGAACCTGTTCCGGGTGTTTCCGCTGGAGATCTGATATGTCACCACACTGTTGATGTCCTGGTCCACAGCAGACACTGTTACTACACTGGTCCCCACAGCAGCATCTTCATTCAGTCGCATGTAATACGCCTTCTGAGTGAACTCTGGGTTGTTGTCGTTGACGTCCAGAATAGTCATGCTAATGCTAGCTGAGGAGGACATGACAGGGTAGCCATGATCACGGGCCTCCACTCCAAAGTTGTAAAAATCTACACTCTCCCTGTCCAACTCAGCCGCCACTACAATCCATCCAGTGCTATTGTTGATGGTGAAAGGGAAGTTGGGTGTGGTTTCAGTGAGGCGATACTCCAGCCTGGAGTTATCACCGGAGTCTGCATCGACAGCTTGGATGTGAATGATGGAGTAGCCCAGTGGCACGTTCTCCAGCACAGTGGCCTGGAAAGGGGTGCTGACGAAAATGGGGGCATTGTCATTGACATCCAACACCTGCACCGTAACAAGGCCGCTAATGTTGGAGAGTGGCGGGCGTCCTCCATCCTGAGCTCGGATCCGCAGCGTGTATTCTTTATTCGCCTCATAATCCAGGTGGCTCACCAGGTCCATCTTGCCCGTCTGAGCATCAATGTAAAACTGTCCCCTGGTGTTTCCGCTCATGATGCTGAAGTGAACGACTGCGTTGCTCCCTCTGTCCTGATCTGTGGCAGTGACCTGTAGGATCTCTGTGTTAGGGGCCATATCCTCTGGCACCTGCACCACATAGCGTTTCTCACTGAATTGAGGTGCATTATCATTGTCATCCTCCACCACAATGTGAACTGTTGCTGTGGCACTACGGGGGCCAGGGTCACGGCCTTGGTCATTTGCCTCGACCAACAGCATGTAGGCATCCACCTCCTCTCGGTCTACCGGACCTTTGGTGCGGATTACTCCAGACCTCGAATCAATCTCAAATACATCATTGGAACCATTACTGTTGAGGACGTGATAAAGGATGTTACCGTTAACCGGTGCATCCCCGTCAGTGGCCCTCACGGTCAACACCTCATAGCCTATTTCTAGGTTCTCCCTGACGCTTTCCTTATAGTCCTGCTGCTCAAACACGGGGTCATGATCATTAGTGTCCCTGACTGTGATGGTGAGGGTGGCCATGGCTGTACGACGGGGCGTGCCATGGTCGACCGCGGTCACACGGAACACATGGGTGTCCTTTGTCTCCCGGTCAAGCACCTCAACAGTAGAAACTGCTCCACTGACCGGGTCCACAGCAAAGAGGTTGTTGGACCGGCTATCAAACAGAGCTTCTATAAAATACTCCAGTCTGCCAGCCTCCCCCTCATCCACATCCACTGCTTTCAAAACAACAACAGGCGTTCCAGCTGGCTTATTCTCTGGCACAGACACTTGGTACATGGGCGGCTGGAACTGGGGGCTACTATTGATGCTTCTCTTCCTCCTGCTCACAATGCCTGAATCAGACCGGGCTGCCTTTTCTAACAACTTCCCTAGGTGGCCCTGCCTGAAGGGGCCCTGACCTACACGCCAGTGGATGGAGATGCGGTTAACTTTAGACTCCAGTCCACTTCCCACAAATTGATCACAATGCAAGTCTAGTTCGAGAAGTGTGTCACGCCTCCAGCACAGCGTCTGGGACACAAACAATTCCCCCTTGGAAAAGTAAAAGTCACGGCTGCTGGTCACTTTGCAATGGAAACGGCTGCTGGCTGGGGAGCCAGGCAGCAGATCCCGTACTGGAAACAGTGCAGAGCCTGCTGAGTGGCAATGGCTGTTGGAATTAAACAAACTGAGGACCTCCATATCCCACTGAGATCTTCTCGTATGTTTGTTTGAACAGTTTCTGCCGTGAACATGCACATCATACTGGCTGGTGAGGAGATGCCTGTAACCAGACCCATTGTCCAAGTCCGTGCAGTCCACAACAGTGTAGACGGTGAAGGGGTTTGAGCGTAGTGAGGGGCAATTTATTGAGTCCGAAACGAACACAATACCGGCCACCGCATCAGTCCCAACGAAGCTCTCCGTGAACGTCGGAGCGATTACCTGATCCAAAGTACAGCGCGCGCTCTGCTCCACACCGGCCAGCACCGTCCCCGGCTCCGCATCCTCACTGATGTTAACAGTGTAACAATTCAACGGTGAAATGAGTTTAAACCACCAGAAAATTAAGAACAGATCCCATTTAACGAAGTGCATCGCTCCTCAGTTGTGTTGACCCGGGTTTCACAGCGGTGGTTTCTGCAGCCCTTTCCTTTAAACTTTCCGTCTGTGCGTTTCTCTTTGTTGCAGAGTATCCATGCTCTCGGCGCACTTCCGCAGGTTAATCCAGTTGGATTTGGAGACAAACCGCAGTAACCTTGGCCGGAGCTGCTCATCCAAACACACTGGCAACGATACCTCCACTCCGTCCGCTCAACTCCGCATGAATGATAAAAATGGCTCCTGCTACCCCTCCGCCTTGAGGCTTCT
>CABFOQ010011730.1:1445-13762 GCA_900660455.1 Gephyroberyx darwinii | reverse complement strand
CATAGAGTGACTTGTTAGCCACGTACGTACACTATATGGCCAAAAGTCAGTGGACACCCCTACTAATTATTGAGTTCAGGTGTTTCAGCCACCCTGTGTTTCAGGGTTTGGGCTTGGCCCCTTAGTTCCAGTGAAGGGTAATCTTAATGCTACAGGATACCAAGACATTTTAGCCAATTGGGCGCTTCCAACTTTGTGGCAGCAGTTTGGGGAAGGCCCTTTGCTGTTCCAGCATGACTGTGCACAAAGCGAGGTCCATAAAGACATGATTAGACCAGTTTGGTGTGGAGGAACTCGACTGGCCTGCACAGAGCCCTGACCTCAACCCCATTGAACACCTTTGGGAGGAAGTAGAACGCCGATTGCGAGCCAGGCCTTCTCGTCCAACATCACTGCCTGACCTCACAAATGCTCTTTTGGCTGAATGGGCACAAATTCCCACAGACACACTCCAAAAGCTTGTGGAAAGCCTTCCCAGAAGAGTGGCGGCTGTTATAGCCACAAAGGGGAGTCCAACTCCATATTAATGCCCATGGTTTTAGAATGGGATGTCCAGCAAGCTCATATAGGTGTAATGGTCAGGTGTCCACTGACTTTTGGCCATATAGTGTATTATGGCTCAGGATAAGAATAATGTTCTTCATAATGTTTTGCAATGTTCAGTTTGCATAATGTTCAGTTAATAGTTGAATTGAATTGATTGGTCTGATTGGTCGACAACTGCAACTCCTCTAGTTCAACTGAGGTCAATAGCTGATTGGAGGCTTTCCAGTTCAAATGCTGCAAACTGGCCTGATGAGGGAGTTGTTTTTGAAAAAGCAATAACTTAACATTAAGTTAACCTGGTGGGCCTGTTTGACATTTGGGCTAACAGTTATATGAATTGACTGGAATATGGTTATTTCCTGGACATAGTTGAAATTGAGCACCCATTCTGATTCCTCCTCCCAATTTCCTCCTATGTTTTTGTAACCTGGCCAGGATTGAGTTGACTGATTTTCTTCCCTCTTCTGAAAAACTGTCATATAGGTTTCACATTTTTTATGCTTTACTCTCTGCTTTTCGTGTTCTTGTTTATCATTTTTATATTCTACTCTCATTATCCCACGGGGCCTATAACAAATGAGCTATTGCATGGGGCTTCCCCATACAAGCCTCTGGTCTTTGTGTGCAGAGGCAGCCTTCCCTGTTGATGCTGATTTTACTGTCGGTGATTAAATGAAACGCTCCATTACGCTTCATCTACACAACCAGGACACTACAAACTAAAAACACATCTTTGAAAATAGAAAGCCCACGCAGCTCCCTAATACTCACTCGGCTTTAATTTGACCTACATTTTTCCCATGTCGTTTTTTATTCATTATGTGTGATTTCTGCATGAAAAATACAACCGCCGTCGCGCTGTGTGGCTCTCTGCCGTGCGTGTTGAGCGCCATAACACCGTAACCGCGTCCTGAATGACCTGACAGGACTGTATATGTGATGTATAGACATTTCCTCTCCACCTGCCTCCAGTATAAACACCATCATATCATAACGCGTCGAATGAGGGAAGACCCAAAGTAACAGCCTGCGTCAAACGCCTGGTAAGTGTTGGGGAAGGCTCTCCTGTTTTAATCCTCATTTCATAGCATCCGCAGCGTGGTGTCACACGATGTCTTCAGCGTGCACCTCGCTAGCCCCGATAGGCACCCGATCAGTCCTAAAGAGAGACCTTTAAAAAATCTGGTGAAAATCTTGGTGAAAATATGTGCATGATAAAATGTGACTTAAGAGAGAGTCTGGATAAATAGGACATCCTCTTTAATTCGGCATACATATAATCTCCCAAGTAATATTTTATTTCAATAAAATCTCACCTTTTAGAATTGCTTCACGCTGCTCATCACGGTGTATTTTGGTGGAAGGAGGACATGCGACTCTGTTCCAAAAGTTGAAATTTCATTGAGATCAAGTGCTGCTCGGTGGGTTATATGCATGCCGAATAAAAGAGTTGCTTCTAAAAAATCGTAAATGGTATTAAGTCATACTTAAGGAGGTATGTGCGGTTACTGATAACCAAGAAAACACTACATTGCCGGATTTTTGAATAGAATTTGGCATCGCGTTTTCTCCATCCGAGAGAACAGAACGCGTTGGCGCGTTGTGACAGACATCTGTTCTCTGGATTGGTTTTACGACATCCTGGCAAACGTACAGCTGAAACATTTTTGCTTTTTAAAAAAAAAATTATTGTTACAATGATGCACCCCCAGCGTGCAGCAATAGCAGTATCTTACAGTTTGTCATCTTTTTCTGGCATTATAGTCGACAGCAGCGATTTGTACCGGTTCAGTGCGCTCTGCTGGTCGCATCCCTCGATGCCTTTTATTCCCAGTATCAAGGCAAAGCCATTCCACGTGCAATCCTGCTTCCTCTTAAATTCAGTGTTTTGCTTTTTTTCCACTTGGTGATTTTACAACAAGGCAAGATATAGCTCATCTATTCGAAATGAGATTATGGGTTGCAACTGTACAAAACGGAAAATAGCCTATTACAGGTATTGGCCTAAGCAGCCTACACACAAAGAAAAATACTATCTTCAAAATAGGCTACAGCACCTTTATCATATTGAAATGGGCTCTTTTGTTTTGGATGCCTATATAGGCCTACCTGTGTATTATAATTTAAAAGATTCCAGGGTGAGACTAAATTGACTTCAGTTCAGCCGGGTGGGCTTAAAGGTTTTTCAGCAGTTTCTGTGACACCTAAGCAACATTTTGTAAAATTAATAACCAGACTCACCATTAATAACCAAACTCAGCTTTGAGTGTCTTTTAATTCATATCAAACGTCTCTGTGTATTATAAAATCCTAGACAAAATAAAAATAGTTTCACTCATTACAAGGTAACCTATATCTTAAGACAAATATATAAACAAATAAGGCAATATTATTTCACACGTAAAGTGTATATACGACTGGCATGTTCCTACACAGGCCGTTGGGTAAACCCATAATACACCACCATCCCACCACTAAACTGGTGTAAATTTGGAAACCTGATAGGGGAGCTGCGTCAAATTTCCTAAATTAGACATGAAATACCGGAAGTAAGGCAATTTTACCTTCAAAATAAAGGTATGAAATTTGTATGACATGAAATAGAAACAAGCAGACAAAAAACAGAATATAACTAAGAATAGAGCGTCTGTATTTGTCTGTCTATGTGTTCGCCCACAGATTAGGAATGAAACAGGGATGTAAAAGAATGAGAGCGAATGGGGGTAGTGAACATAACATAACTGACAATGCCAGCACTAGAACACATATAATATAGTAATTTATGAGCAAAGTATTTATTACAGCATTATGAGGGTTTGCAAAATAACAGCAGTAGATGATACTGACACAAAAAGAAAACAAATGAAAAGCATGTACATTAAGAAAATATATGAGAAATATGAAATAGACAATAAAGTAAAGTAAATAAGTAAAAAAACCCAAAATATCTATATATTAATTATATAACAAATGAGAAGGTTATGCAAATATGAAGAAAGCAGCTGTATACATCTTGCATAGGTCTATATGGGTATTCATATGATACAATATCAAAATATTAAAAAAAACCACAAAAAAACCCCCCCTCAACAATCGTATTTTTATTTACTACAGATTCCTCCTTAAATGCATTCTTTATTTCCCTCTGTGGTTTGGATTACTAAAAAAACTGAAACATATTCGTCAATAAGGGTTTTATTTTGATGGTTGTAAACGGAAGTCTTATATTTTATCGGCGCTGACTTGACACTAACGGGGTAGAGGCAGCAGTATGCGGAGCAGCTGATGTACTGGCGGGGCTAAAAATAATCAGCCTTTTCCCTCTTACTCTCTCTATATTGTGTTTCTTTTCCCCTCTCTCTCCCCCCTCTCTGATTTCTAACTTCTAAAATACAGGTACCCGGAATGAAACGGTGCCAATAAGGATCTTTTTTCTCCCTCCAAGGTAAGTGATTTTGGTGTTTTATTTAGTCTTTCTCGTTAGACTACAGCATTAACTTGGTCCGTGCAGCAAGTGTTGCAGAAGTTGTGGCGTGGTTGGGCTTGGCCGGTAGCTTTGATTTATTACTTTTAATATGTTTATTTTACCAGGATATCTATCTTGACAACTATCAAGACTGTCCTATTAGGACAGTGGGTAATAGAAGTCGCCCCCTTAAGACCAATTTTATGGTCGACAAATGTATATTTTCATATAAATGTGGTACCATGCCCAAGGACACACATTTCAAGAGGCTTTCAGTTGGGAAAAAATCTGGTTTTTTAGCATTAGACAAAAAACGTGAAAGGGCTTGTCGTCCCTGAAGTGGTGTAACATTGATATCATGTGCTGTCGGAAATACCGTAATTACGAGCACATACACGACCAAATGGTAAATGGGACTGGGAAGGTTGAATTTCTTTTGTGCTGACTTGCTGAGTTGCTGTTGTTGTGACGTTAGGTAGGCGGAGTCAACAAGCCATGTCAACACAGTGGTGTATACAACACTTAATTAAAACATCAATTACACACCTTTCCATTTTATTCTAATGTCTGACCAAAAGTCAGAACTGGGCAGTGGGGGACTTGAAGGCAGCATAAGAGGGCCGATCTGCCCCCTGTCACCTGTTTCATATAGAGTTTACTACTAATAATAAATAATAATAAACTTTATTTATGTAGCACTTTCTTGAAAACAGAGTGAAAGAGTGCTTTGCAGCGAGCAAGAGAAACAAGGCACAAAATACCAACAGTAATAGAAAAAAGGGCAACAACACACGATTAAAAACACAAGCAACAATGACTTACAAGCAAGTCTATAAAAGTGTGTCTCGATCCCTAACTTGGGTAACCACTAGCTATGTTAGCGTAGTTAGCCTAGTTATCTTAGGACAGCATTAGCCTAGCTCTGAAATTCTAGCTATAAAGTTCCAGAAGTGGCAGCACAGCTTTGCCAGTGGTCCAGTTCCCCTTATATTGATTCTCCCATGGCTGTCCACCATGTTAAGATCATTACCCACCATGTTAGACATATTTACAAAATAATTTTATATTTACTCTAAATGCTCTCTGTAAGTAAAGAGGGAGATGTTGCAACTTTCTGTAATGTAGTCGTTGGCGGCCCCCAGTGGCAGCGAGAGGTAACTGTTTGTATTGTTGAAGACTTCACTACCCTTAGCTTTCTGTAGCATTAGCCGAGGCGCTAGCTCGCTCACTGCTGTTTCAGAGCTGTGTATGAGGAAACTTTCCCGACAGTGTACCTGCCGACTACAAAACATCATTTAGGTGAATGGAGCGAATCTACAGCGGCTCAATGAAGGGGGAGGGGCCAGTCTTCTCTGTCTCAGCCCCACTTCATGAACTAGACTGATAAGGAGCTTGTATTTTTACATTAAATAGTTATGTAATTCAGCTTTAAATTTATTATGAGTCATATTTCCTAACAGTAATTTCGGACTTAGTAACACTGATTTTAAGGCAAACATTTTTTAAATCAAAATTTCATTCCTGGGGGAGGATGGAGGATGTCCCCGGTCCCTCCTACATAATATGGCTTTGTGCTTCCCAACACCACAGACAAATATAGGGGAACCACCTGATAGGTGTAATGCTGCATTCAAGTCAAAAGGAAAGACGGTACAAGCCTCATACTAAATACTGTTCACCTCAGCTGTCAGCTGGTAAATACTACTTGAAACTCAGGGTTTGGGACTGAATTCAGCCAGTCACCAACAAGGAAGTACCTGTAGTCAAGTGCAGGGAATATATTCTTTTAAAAAAATTAACAAATTAATGATTTTCATCACTTTTTGTGATCATAACTCTTAAAATGACATGGCAGCCCACACTACTTGCTGCACGTTTGGTTTGTAGTTGATACTGAAATGTTTGTTTGTTTTCAGATCAGGAGTAAACAAAGCCTACAGAAAACTTCAGTCATAGCGTCTTGACAGCTTAATATGTGCTTGAATGCATGAACACTTCCAAGTTGTTGCTTTCAAGTGATAGTGAAGCTTGATAGCTAGATAGCTCTCATACCTCACAAGAGACTGTATCTCTTTGTGTGTATGTGTGTGTGTATGAGACATGCCACTAAAATGCCTGTCCTCTACAGCCGATACCGATATTTTTGGAGTGAAACCAAGGATAGCCGATATTTTATTCCCACATTAAACACCTTTAAATTTGATCATTTTCATCCCGAAAATGTCCCTTCTTTGCAGGGTGGACAAGCCTCTGAAACTGCATTTACACGATGGGGTGCTACGTACTCCTTAGTTTATGGCTTACCAGTGCTTTATGTCTTAACCTACCCAGTGCTTTTTTCTAGATTGACCAGAGGCTTGTGCGAACCAGTCCGGCGGTGGCATGGCCTTGTCATTCTGTGGCAACGAACCGGGGAAGAATGGCTACGGTGTGCATGAGGGGGTGCTGAACAATGGCTGCTTCGTGGATGCGCTCAACCTGGTTCCCCATGTTTTCCTGCTGTTCATCACCTTCCCCATCCTCTTTATCGGTAGGTGACGGACAAAGACACATACGTATATACTTACGCTATGTTCATGTCACACATGGAAAGAGGTAGTTAATACCGCTTAGGAATTTGGGGTTTACCTCAATTTCTCGGACTTACTGAATTCTGATGTCACCAACAAGAAAAAACCTGTTGCCAAGTATTGGCAATGATGTATTAATTTCCAATAAAATGAACAATTGAATGACTTTCATCACATAAGTCATTTTGTGATCATAACTCTTAAAATGCCATGGCAGGACACAACTATTAGCTGGATTTTTGGTTTGTGGTTGACATTTTCAATGTTTGGCTTGCAGTAAAATATGAACTCAAATGTATCTTGTGTGTTAAGTGGGAAAAAGCGGATCAGGAGCAACCAAAATCTAAGGAAAACTTCAGTTGTGACGTCTTGACACCTCGAATAAGTCCGAGTGCATGAACACTTCTAAATCACACAAACACATCACCTTCCTCGTCGTCTTCACTAGTAGGTGGTGGACGTAGAGACATATGAATGAAGGATTTCACTCCGAAATGCTACAGATTCATGTGTGTAGATGTAGATACAAGTGGCGCAGTCTTCGTTATGATTGTCCAGACCGATTTTGAGTCTTACAGAAAGGGAGAGACAAAGGAGAAAGAGTGTTTCTGTGTATAAGCAGCACATACGCTACATTCGGTTTGTCTGCTCAGTGTGACGTATCACAAATCACTGCATCTGTCATGTAGGACGGTACTAATCTTCTGAGGATTATTTAGACCCGAGCCAGAGAAGACCAAGATAGCTCTTCGGCTAATGGCTTTTCTTTTATACATTGTGTTTAATATTATATATTTATATTTTTTGATATTATATTTTAAATCAATGAATTTAATCAATAAATGTGTTTTTATTCATGTATTTTATTTATTCATTCTTTACTCCCAAGCAGGGAAGATACCACGTATGACATGCTTGTTTATAATAAGCAGCATGTTGTCTGCAAAGAGTTTTCATTTCTTTCCACTTTTCTAGTCTGCATGAATATGGAAGAAACATAAAAGTAATAACATTCTGATTTAAAAAATAATAACAGATTGCAATAACTGAAAAAACAACATTACGTTTGCTAGTTACCACAATAAAAGTAATCTAAAAATCATTATAAAGTAATGCATCACCACCCACAGACGTTGCTGTAAAGAATGTGTTCTTATTCAACCTGGTTGGTTAAAAAGGGGTTAATTTATTTGTATTTTATTTATCATGGCCAGGAGATTCCCCTTCAGCTTGCTGATCAGGGATGCAATCAGGGAGGCAGAATGCACACACACACACTCTTTATTGCACTTCCTCTTTACTCGCGTGAACGCTAAGCAGCTTTGAAGAGTAGATTAATCTTTAATGCAAAACAGCAAGGGAGACAGGAAGGAAGGAAAGGTGGATGGGAGGAAGGAAGTAAGGGATAAAGGAAGGAAGGAAGGAAGGAAGGGAATAAGGATGCAAGGATGGAAGGAAGGATAGAAGAGAGCAAGAAAGGAAGGAATGAAGGGAGAGAGGAAGGAAGGAATGATGGGAAGGAAAAAGGAAGGAAAGAAGAAAAAGGAGGAAGGAAAGCTAGATTTATCCAGTTTATAGTGTGGGATTGTGGTGACTGCTGTTTTGACTGACTGAATGTTAATGCTTGTGTGTGTGTGTGTGTGTGTGCGTGCGCGTGTGTGTGTGTGTGTGTATCAGTGTAGTTTATGGGAATGGCTCTGACCAGAAGCCCCCAGCAGCTCCCCAAGGACTCACTAATTGATGCTTCCTGGTCCTTGTCTTGTATGGGCCGTGTCCCCCGAGGCTCCAAAATGGCTCCAGTCCATTTAGTTAAGAGGAGACACAAACTTAAGAAATGATGTCACCAGTGAAAAAAGGCCAGTCTCTAATATCCACACCAAGCCCATTACACCCAATGTCACAAGTACATGACCATTAGAATGAAGAGGAAAACGACGCCACTATAGTGTGTATTAGGGTTGGACCGTTAGGGTTTGCCTATGTATCGGGCCGATGTTTTCCTTTTATTAAAATCAAATCTAAAGTCAGTGTCGTCCACCTCAGCACAAAATATCAGTCGAACCCCAGTCAAGATTGATGGTCAAGATTAAATACGTAGAATATCAATATTTGCTATTGCCACCTTCAGTCCAAAAATATCGGCCTTCAAAAACCCATATTGGTCGAACCCTAGTTTACAAACTAGTACTAGTAGTATGAGTACCACCATCTCTTTCTGTTGCTTTACATCTGTCCCATCTGTCCCTCTTTCTCTCAGGTTGCAGTGGTCAGAAGTGTAAAGTTCAGATTCATCATTCAACTCTCTCTCTCTCTCTCTCTCTCTCTCTCTCTCTCTCTCTCTCTCTCAGGTTGGGGTAGTCAGAGCTCCAAGGTCCAGATCCATCATAACACATGGCTTCATTTCCCTGGCCACAACCTACGATGGATTCTCACATTCTTGCTGCTCTTTGTCCATGTCTGCGAGTTCGCAGAGGGTGTCGTCTCCAACATGTGAGACATTAGAAAGTGAAATTATGAAATTGAAATACCATTTTTTTTAACAAATCTGTTATGACAGTCCAACAATCAAGTAACTTGAAGACAATGTTTTCAGTGGATTTTTTTCCCACTCAATATCAATTCTTGACTCTGTCTCTCCTGCTCCATCTCTCTCCAGATTGATGCTTACCAACCACCTCCATCTCTTCATGCCAGCGTTCATGGGTTTCATAGCAGCCATTACGTCAGTGGTTTACTACCACAACATAGAGACATCTAACTTCCCCAAACTACTGCTTGGTAAGACTTGGGATGAAACGTTTTATGATGTGCTTCTGTTATTAGGCAGCTGTCAGAACGTCAGAAGCTGAAGTCATTTTACCGCCGTACAGACGGGTTCATGCTGCAGTTTCCTCTAAGTTTATTTTACTAATAGCTAACTTAGTGTCATTCTCTGTTTGTTTAAAAAAAAAAAAAAAGAATCTTTCCTTGCTAGAGGCATGACATTAAATTAGTTCCACTTTTTTGGAATTGGGCCTATCCGTAGAGGAAGCAGATGGTCCCAACAGCTATTATCTGTTTTTGTGGGTCATAGAAAAAAGCAAAGATGTACATGCAAATTATTAGGACCACAATAAAATGATGTCATGATATTTCATCTCATAATGTGAACAACTCGAAGTAACTCGCTAATGTAAAAAAAATGGATTACATATTTGTGATATTCAGTTGCCTAGTAAACTAGCTCTTCTCTTTCCAGCCCTGTTCATCTACTGGGTGTTGGCGTTCATCACTAAGTCCATTAAGCTGGTGAAGTTTGCCCAGCACGATATCGGACCGCAACACCTGAGGTTCTGCATCACGGCCCTGCTAGTGCTTCTGTACGGCCTGCTGATGGCCGTGGAGATCAACGTCATAAGAGTCAGGGTGAGTCACATCCTGATGTTCTGACCAATAATGGAAGAGCCTTCGATCCAGGAAGTACAGTCATGCTTGAAGGTTTGTGAACCCTACAGTTGGTGATCGTTACTTCATATATTATAGAGGAATAACCTTAACCTTAAAATCTTGATGAAGATATCCCAAATAAAGAACATGCACAAATAAATATGAAATACTTTTATTGTTTATTTAGCTAAACGCTTTATTAAACGTCTCTTGGAGCCACTGATCAGTCTCTTCATCTTCCTTCCTTCCCTCATCTTCTGTTCTGGTGTCCCTCAGAATTCATGGTTCTCTTATGATGTTGAGCCGTCCAGGTCCAGAGGAAGAAAGGCATCACTTCTTACTCAATTATTTACCCACCTGATTCTACTTGCCTACTACTAATGCAAGAGGAGGTTCACATATTTTTGCACCTGCACTAATTCCCTTTAAATTGTTTTCATTTCACGACATACATTTCCTCTAAAAAATATATGAAATAAAACTTCAGTTAAGAAAAGGCAAAACTGTTCTGTAATTGCGCGAGAGGTTCACAGACCTTTAAGCATGACTGTAAGTGAAATACAAAGTATTTATTAGTTTAACTTAAAAATGGTACTTCAGGTATTAAATATCCTGATGCTTTTAGTTGTGGCTGGTTAAGTTTCTATACATTTCTATGTCTTCCTTCGTTCATGTTGAGTCATCTAGAACTAATAAGGAAAGGGCTGAATAACAATACCAGATACAAGAATACAAGGATACCATCACAGCTTTTTCTTTTATTCAAACATCAAAGATGAATGGTGCTACGGAGCCCAGACATGAGCGCCTTGTAGGGAAAAAATGTATTTTGTGCTATTGTGGGCAAACAATGTATAAACGCACAGACATAATAAGTTAATTTATAGAGCCCTTCTCTGAGACGTGACGTTGGAGAGCTGTTATTGTTCAATGATACAAATCCTTTATAAAGTCTATAACAACCCTCCAGTCTGCATACTGCCGAGAGCCCATTAGCCCACTAGCCCATTAGCCCATTAGCCCATTAGCCCACTAGCCCATTAGCCCATGGTTTCCTTGTCATTAGCTTCATAGCTTCTTACAAACAATAATGCCTCGCATCGCAGCAGGAAATGCCTTGATAGCCCATCCTTATTTACCTTCAGGAAAACTTGATTATAAATCTCTATCAATTTGACTTCATCAAAAGTCTTATTCAACTAAATAAATCTTTATTTAACAAAAATCTGGCTTCAATTAAACAATGAATCAATGCAATCAACTTAATTCAACTAGTTATAGCAAGTGGATGAAATGAGTTTGAAACATGCTGAATAAGCTAAATCGAGCACAACCAAGATTTAAAAACATGTACACACATTTTCTTCAGTTGTGTTAATTAACTTATTTTTATAATTATGACTTAATAGTAAGGCTTTTCACAATACCGTCGTAGTCCTGGCTAGAATTTGAGAGTGTAAATGAGGTGTTGGTGCTCTGGCTTTGAGAAGTGTGGATGTCGTTCTTCATCATTTTCAAAGCTTCACAATAAAGTGACTACAGAGACTGCAGACTCGGCCAGGGTATGGTGCAGGCTGACAGCTGTGACTCAGCTCGGGGACAGAGTTGTTTATGATGCTTTGATTGGAAGAGCAGCTACTGGTCAATCCAAGTGGGTCGCTGTGCAGAGCGGTCAGTGCTGCTGCAGCCAAGGACGTTCTCCAGCTTAAAGCACATAGCACAGTTAAACAGAGCACTTCAACTGAGACCACAAATGCCACCATGCGGTTTTAGTTAATGCAATGCCGCTGAATGTACATCAGCAAAAATACTGACTTGGAAGCCTCAGTTGGGAGGTGGGATCTTGGTGATTGGAAGCTTCAAGCTTCCAATCACCAAGTTGTCCAAGCTGTCAGGAAAGCACCAGGAAAGGTTTTCATTTTCCATCTTTTGGTGGATGTACTTCTCAATATAGGGCAATTTTGTGATCATGTGATCATTTCATTCATATCGATCAGCTCTGTCTGCCTTGGTTACATTTATCTTGGTCTTTGTCCTCTTGTGCCCCTAAGCTATAAGGGTAGGCTGGTTATATCTTTGTCCATATTCTCTTGTCACATACTTTACATTGGGATTTCCTGCTATTATGGTATTAGCCTGGATCTTTTCACTCTATTTTGATGACATATACATGTTCATTACATCTTTCTCCTGTTGTCCCGTAGAAGTATGTGTTCTTCGCCAGCCCCCAGAAGGTGAAGCCACCAGAGGATCTACAGGATTTGGGGGTTCGCTTTCTGCAGCCGTTTGTCAACCTTCTGTCCAAGGTA
>CABFOQ010011713.1:2506-20635 GCA_900660455.1 Gephyroberyx darwinii | reverse complement strand
GACGCGGGTCGTCCAGGATGCTCTTGGCACCGATGTGTTTCCCCTTTTCCAGCAGGTGGTTGTGTTTGTACTGGTACTGCAGGGAGACAGAAGTAGTCGCTGGAGTTTAAATCCATATTTAACATTTTTGTTTTTGATCTACTGTTCAGCAGATTCTATCAGTTAACCAATCATTTCCCACTGCCTCTTTTTTAAGACCATTTTTCAGTCTGGTGTGTGTTTGCTGCCCCTCACATCGCTGGCAATGCCTGTGGAGCTCTTGGCAGCCTGGAAGGGGATGTCCTGCATGGTGAGCTTGTAGCCCTGGGCCCTCAGGGTGTGCCACGACTCTTTGTACTTGGTCTGGAACACAGAGCATCAGCACAACAGACAGACACAAACCAAATTATTATTGTAACATCAAAATCTAGATAAATGTAATGAAGTTGATGTAGTATATTGGTCACCTACCTCACTAAAGTTGGCTGCATTGATCTTTGCTTGTGTAAGCTCCGGTCTCTCAGATGTAATAGTGTAGTTGTGTCTGTCATTCACGCCTTTCTCTTTGTACAGACGCTGGATGAGACAAAAAAAAAGAATCACGTTTCACTTCAATTTGAAAAAATCAAAACCAACCAAGAATGACCATTCTGGGTTTTTTTTATGACAGCAGTAGAGATGCAGTATTTGAACTTTTGGATTAGGTTACCAGGTTAACCTTTCAACAATAAGTGCATCGTTTCACCTCGTTTGTAATCTGTCCGCTGAGCCTGGCATGGACGATGTCCGGTGAGTCGGCCACAGAGGTGTGCTTGAAGTTGGATGGCTTCTGGCGGTACTTTTTCTGTCACAGAAGAAAGATCAAAGTCAGTCTCTTTGAAATCAGATTTCAAGGCAAATCAAGTTCATCTCTATCATTCCTGACAGGGAACATCTGCTGAGCAGCGTCCAACATGGAGGGCAAAAGATTACATTCAAAATCATGAAAACAAACAACACATTTCTTAATAACATACCATCATATACACATACAAAGGTTCTGACAGAGCAAGGAAGAAGAAACTGTACTGCTGCTGGGATGAAAGAACTACCAGAGGCTTGGTGTGTGTTTTATATTGTAGAGGGTAATTTGAGTTATCTTTCACTACTGCCTCCTGCTGCTTTGCTTTCACAGCGATGCACTGAAGAATTAATTGGAAAAGATGAAAAAGGTGATTGTACCTCTACCCAGGATCATTTCCTTGGGCTCAGTGTTCATACTCTACACTGGAACTGATACCTGATACCGAATAGAACGTTCATCAGGATATAAATAGAGTTCATGTTTGCGTCTATGATACCACCCCCCACCCCACCCCCAAAAAAAAAAAAGATGTCTCACATCGCTAATGAGGTCTGTGGCCTTCTTGGATCCTTCAATCTGCAAAGCCCCGGTGGCGATCCATGCTGCACCGCGCAGGTAGTTCAGGTCAGAACGATATATTTTCTGCGGAGAACACGCGTACATACAATCAGCACTCAACAATACTAATACTACTGATAGTTCCCCCACCTCCCACCACACACATGAAGCGGCATGTCATCCCTCTCACCTCGCTCTGCAGGGCATACGCTTTCTTGGCAGCCTGGAGGTTCATGTCGTCAGGCAGTGAGGTGTACTGATGCAGGGTGAGCCTGTAGTCCTGATCACTGACCAGCGACTGGGCCTTTTTAGCATGAGCCACCTCCAGCATGTCCATGGGCAGGTGGAACTGGGAGCGCTCCTTCGCTGACTCCTGCTTGTACGTGATCTGGAGAGGGATGAATGAGAGGAGTATGTAAAAAAAGAACGGAGCAGAAAAGTAAACTTGATTAAGTTTGACAGTAAAAATGAAGATAACATGTTTGGATGCAAAATGACAGCTGTCAAAATAATACCAATAAAGAACTGATAGCCGCTTTCCGCAATCACATGTCAAAACCAGTTCTTAAGGGTCTTTCATATTACCTCATACCTCTGATCCCTATACAATTAAAGAAGCACTCACATCACTTTGCAGCTTGCTGGCGTGGACCGAGTGAGCCATGTTCAAGTCATCCTGCAGTCCCTTGAGTCCGATCATCTTCCCCTTGGTCTTCTCAAACTCCTCTTTGTACTTTTGCTGCGGGGAGAAATAATTTCCTTTCAAAATATTATTCAAAGAATGGCGTAGCTGGGTATTTTCTTTTGCCAAAGCTGAAGATGGTACTGTAAGGTGAAATGCAGTGCAGTATGTTGTGAAACCAAAATGTCCAAATGCTACACGCCATCAAGAAGTTGCTCTCTTTAGCTAAAACAATACCATTGCTTGGGTTTTTCACGTTACAGTTGCAGAATTCCCTTCTTGAAGAACATTAGGTAGTTTACAAATGATCAACAACCGTTACCATATGGCAGTTTCTTTGACGTCGCAGAGAAAAAGAGGTCTGTATGATAATGCGATGAGTAAGACTGACTGCACACTCACATCGCTGAGGATGTCTGTGGATGCTTTGGCTGACTGGAATGGAATGGCATCTAGGCGCAGCTTGTAGCCACCATCACGGATCTTAGCCCAAGATTCCTTGTAACGGCTCTGCACATACACATGACACATGTACAAACTCAGTAAGTATGGCAATAAAGAAGATGATATGATGGATGGATGGATGGATTTATCAGTGTTTTTTGTGTGTCTGTGTGTGCATGTATACGTGTGTGTTTGTAAGTGTACT
The DNA here is from genome assembly GCA_900660455.1 of Gephyroberyx darwinii. Taxonomy (NCBI): domain Eukaryota; kingdom Metazoa; phylum Chordata; class Actinopteri; order Trachichthyiformes; family Trachichthyidae; genus Gephyroberyx; species Gephyroberyx darwinii. The sequence goes on along the minus strand of CABFOQ010011713.1, from coordinate 17,923 downwards.
CTCACCTCACTAAGGTTCATGGCGTTGAGCTTGGCCTGCACGTGTTCAGGCAACTCTCCACTGAGTGTGTAGTTGTGCTTCAAGCTCTCACCCTTCTCCCTGTACAACCTCTGTTAGGAAGAAATCACAGCAATACATCCACTTCACGTCAGGAGCTGGAACTCATTCAGGTGTGATAAGTGAGTTGTAAATTTGTACACAAATATTTATTTGTATCAGATTTACTGCAAGTAAAAATTGCATTGCACAGTATGTATCTGGTGCATATAAGAAATAAACTTGAGAAAGCTGAAATTACATCGACGGCCAACTTGTTGCTGAGTTTGGCCTGGGTCATCTCTGGAGTGTCTTCAACACTGGTAAACTTCAGAGCGCTCACATCCTGACGGTACTTTTTCTGGGGGGAAAAACACCAAAGGGGTGACTTTGACCTCTGACGTTCTTTAATGAAACATTCTACATAAAAGAGTTAAAAAAGGGCTGAAGAGCAGAAGATCATCATGAGGCTAGGAAATATCTGGTGCACATGTATGAGATGAACAGTAGAGGGCACAACAATATCACAACAAGGCAACTACCTGGGAAATGGCAAAGCTGAGCAAAAAAAACCCATAAGCATCAGAGACAAATAGTAAATTATAGAATTTCCTGTAATACTAATACTAATACTAATGCTAATACTAATACTAATACTATAATAGTAATGCTAATACTAATACTAATACTGCTAAATCAATAACCTTAGCATACAGTCTGATTATCAATCTATATTAATTATATACTGACATAACAGCTTAAATATGGAAAGGACAGACAGACAGACAGACAGATAGACAGGCATTTGGACAGACAGACAGACAGACAGATAGACAGACATACAGACAGACAGATAGGCAGGCATACATACAGACATACAGACAGACAGACAGACATACAGATAGACAGGCATACAGACAGACAGACAGACAGATAGACAGATAGGTGTCTGTCTCTCTTACTACTGAATAGCTAGCATTGTTGTCCTGTGTAAAGTCTCATGGGAGGACCTGCTCTATTTCAGGGCCGCCTTCTTGTCATTTCATGGCCTAATATTGGTAACCCTGACAAGTCTACTTGCTGGAATGGACCTCAGAATAAGTGGCTGCTTATGAAGAGGTTATGAATAGAGTCTGGTGCTGCCAGTCAGCACAGTTTAAGACTGCTACACTGGATGTGTTGGAGCCTAAATATCTGTAAGTACCATCAGGCTAAAGGACAGGGCAGGACAACAGTCAACCAATCCTGCATGTTCTGATTCACTTCTCTTGATTGATGTAATGTAACAGTTAAATATAATCAACAAGGTGAAGCAGTATGACGCCACATGCCTAATCGATCTGGTAAAGGGAAGGAAACATGGAAACAGGGTGACAAGAGGGAGAAACTGTCTAAAATGTAAAGGAGCCCCAATTAGGGAAGGGCAAACTTTTCAAAATGCAACAGCTTCCGTTACTATAATCAGTCTGGCCTCTCTTAGTATCTTGTTATAGCTAGGGCGACGTGTGTGTTCTCAACCTAGTTTCTAGGGACCAGAAATGGCACATGGCTCTTTAAATACACCTAAGCCATAAACCTAGATATGTGCCGACAGCTTCCAGTCACACGTTACACAATCATGCTCATCACTGTCAGTTAATAATACTTAATGGAATTAATCACACATTATAACTGGCTTAAATTACATTTGAGTACCATTATAATTACCAGTTATAAATCTGATTTATTAACAGTTCATCCTCTGGGAAAAAAACTATTCTCAGATTGTGAAAAGTATTGTATATCACCACTTATATCTGTAGCTTGGAGTACTTCACATTCTCCTTTCCTTAACCTGCGTCACAAAACTGCAGCTGATATCAGCAGCGAGTTCTAGGCCACAGGGTCAGATCGTACCTCGCTGACGAGCGCCCCGGCCTTCTTCGCCTGCTGGACATCCAGAGATCCCGAGGCCTCCCAGCCCACGCCCTTCATCCAGTTCAGATCTGACCGGTACTGTTTCTAAACACAGACACACACGCATTTCACCACACTTCAGTTGCAAATTCCAAAATACTTCAGAAGAAAGCTATTCGTGACTTGGTTATTTTATCCCTTGCTTTCAAACAATCACGCTTACTTCGCTCTGCTGCCCATAGGCCTTCTTGGCCCAGGCGACGTTCATGTCGGTCGGCAGTGTAGTGTATTCATGGAGGACGGTCCTGTAGTTGGTTTCGGTTGCCAGGTCCTGGGCCTTCTTGGCATGGCTGATGTTGAGCATATCTAAAGAAACACTGGAGACCAGAGATTCATTTAATAGAAGAAATTAATACTCGCTGCAAAGTGAGATTCATAAATACATGATTGAGATCCAAGGTCAAGAGACTCACCTGAAATTGGTCTTGGTGTCCTCATAGCCCTTCTTGTAGTGGAGGCCACTCTGTAGTCTGGTGGCCAGAGCAGAGTGGGCCATCTGAGAGTCATCAGTGACTGACTTAATGCCAATCACCTTGCCTTTGTTTCTCTCATACTGCTCATGGTATTTGACCTAGAAGGGGACAAGACATGAGTAGACCAGTAAAAAATAAGCTATTTACTTTGAAATACTGTGGAGTAAAAGTCCACTTATATGAAAATATTCAAGTTAAAAAAATGTACTTAAGTATAGTACTTGAGTAAATGTACTGAATGTACTAAAAGACGTAGAAGGGAGAATAACTCACATCGCTGGCCAGGTCTCTCTTGGCTTTGGCGGTGAGAATGGCTAGAGAGTCCATACGCAGGTCAAAGCCCTTTTCCTTCTCCTCCTCCCAACTGCTCTTGTACACTTTCTAGAAAGTAAACATTTGAGTCACATCACATTCACACAGACAAAAAAGTCACAGATTCTGAAACAGAATTCTGAAAAGTTGCTAGCAGAATTGTGCACAGTCTGGTAAAACAGGGCATTACAGAAGTCAAGGTTCATGTGCTATTCTCTCAGTATCATGAAAAGACGAACTCTATCTAATCTTTGCACTGTTCCTAAGTGCAAAGAGGAACAGCTTTTTAGCACATTGCTCAAGGTTTAAACTCCTACATTCTTAGACACGGGCTTGAAGCACAGAGTTCAGACATGTATTCAGAATATCAAAATTTGACCAAATTAGGAAATTAGGAAATTTTGGGACATCTTTGAAAAGAAATGCTGTGGTGAACAATAACATGGACAAGACCAGGATTTGAAGGTAAAACGCCTTGCTTCTCGTACCCCACTAAGAAGGTCTGCATTAGCCTTCGCCTGTCTGAAAAGGGGCTCATCCTTTGTCATGGTGTATTGATGCATCGTCTGCTCCGTGTCTGCCTTGTACGCCAACTGAGAGGCAGAAACAGACAAGACACATGACATGAGAGTTAACAGTAAATTGAATGTAAATGGGTAAAGCCACAAAAAAAAAAACGGAGAGGCCTTACGTCGCTCTGGAGTTCCTGGCTTTTCTTGGCGTGTTTGAGGGAGAGGTCTTCTGCCACCTGGGTGAACTTGATGCGGTCAACCTTCTGGCGGTACTTGGTCTGTGAGACGGGAAGATACACAGTGAGCGTGAGTGTGACACTACACTCACAAAGAAAGACGTCAGACACAACCAAACACAATGTAAGGGTGACTGATGCAAACTGAAACAAGTACAGAAACACACGCACACACACACACACACACACTCTCTCTCTCTGTACTGACATCACTAAGTAGCTCTCCGGCTTTCTTGGCTTGCGTTATGTTCATACTTCCATCCGCCTCCCAGCCCACTCCCTTCATCCAGTTCAGATCCGAACGATATTGGTTCTGAAAAACAGGGGAAAGAGTGTCAGCAAAAAAAATCCTTCCTTCCTTCCTGCTTTCCTTACTTCCTTTTTACCTGCGTTCCTTCCTGCCTTCCTTTCCCCCCATGTAGTATGAAATGTAATGTGTTCAGTGAATGAGTGTAATGCCTGCCATGTCATTTTTTGTGCAGCATTCAGAATCATCAGCATAGCGTTTTAATGGACAAGGGACAAGGTAAGGCTCGTCCCTTCCCTTTGTCCTGTCTCCTACCTCACTTTGCAGGGCATAGGCCTTTTTGGCCTGCTGGACCTTGATGTCATCGGGCATGACGGTGTAATCGTGGAGCTTCTTGCGGTAGTCCAGATCACTGGCCAGGGCCTGAGCCTTCTTGGCATGGCTCAGATTGACCATGTCGTTGGTTAGGCTGTACTGGGCCTGGCTCTCCTTGGAGCCCTTCTTGTACTCGATCTGAAGTGGTGAGGATTGAAATTTGATCACTGGAGTTTCTGAGCTCAGTTGGAAAACTGTGAGGGAGGTGTGTGTGTGTGTGTAATAATTCATTCATGAGTGTGTGTTTTAAGAATATACTATTCATTCACAGTATGCATTTCAATGCCTGTAATTACTGATCAATGAAATCTCCTTACATCGCTGTTCATCTTGGCCACCTGAAGAGAGTGCAGAGTCCTGGAGTCGCTCACGTTGACCCCCACTGCCGTTTCCTTGTTCTTCAAGAAGGACTCTTTGTATTTAATCTGAAACACACGCCCGTCCATCCAAATTTCATCAGCCAGCTATCCTATCCTATTGAACCTATTTAAGTCATAGCTCTGTCTCGCTCATATTGCATCGGCCTCCACTGGAGAGGAATGTGTTGATTTGTGATCGCTTACGTCACTGGCGAGGTCTCGGGACGCTTTGGCTGCTTTGACTGTCAGGGTGTCCAGGCCGATGTCGCAGGCTTTGGACTTGGTCTTCTCCCACTCCTCCTTGTATTTAATCTGGAGCGGCGATGGAGAATTACCGCTTCATAACTTGAAATATGACACGTGTGTTTTTGTGGCGGGATGCATGAGTGTGTGAGATTGTGTACGCATTAAACTGTGAACACGGGCTTGTGCATGCATGTGAGTGATCACGGCTGTGTGTTAACTTACGTCACTGCACAGGGCGGCATTGGCCTTGGCCGTTTTGATTTCGGGCAGATCCTGGGACAGGGTGTACTGATGCTTGGTCTTTTCATAGTCTGCTTTGTAATTTTGCTAAAGGATACACAACAATCAGTCCAGTGCTTATAAGTACAGTGTGCAGAAGCAGAATGTGTGGCTAGTAATGTTTTTGCATGCAGCTGAGTTGGTGTTAATTAAGCTGAACATTGGCACACTGGTATGTTATGTTTACACTGTATACTTACATTGCTGACTAGCTGTGCATTTCTTCTGGCTTGGACGATCTCAGGTGTGTCTGTCACTGCACTGTACTTGACCTGGTCAATGTGTTGCCTGTAGTTCTTCTGCAATATGTACAGTCACAGATTGACTTTCTAATAAAAAAAACAACATGCCACTTTGAGCTCATATGAGTTGGAGATTTTCGAAGACTCACGTCCTTTAGTGGGTCCAGTTTCCTCTGGCTTTGGTAGCCTGGGGTGAGGGTGGCTGGGTAGTTGTATTCACCCTGCTCCGTCTTCTCCTGCTCGTAGCCTTGTTTATAAGCAATCTGGGATGTGCAATAAGACTCCGTCAGCAACATTGTTAGCAGAGAAGCGTACCAATTTTCTTTGCATCATGTCTTCTTTTATCCTAACAGGATAACGTCATCTTAAATTATAAAATGTATTTTGGGTTCAAACAATATAGTTTCTTTCTTAAAATTCTCATGTTGGCATTTCAATACTGTAGATTACTTGCAAATGTCAAGCATTAAAGTTAAATTGGTTATTTTTCTTCACCAGACCCACAAAGGTTCCTTGACCTTTGTCCTTCAGCTAGTGGTGTCCCTCCCTCCCCTTGTTTTCAGTGAAGAATGTTAACAATGCCAATGAGCCGGTCGAGGGAAACTGAAGGATGAATGTCAGTGTTTTTTTTATCACAAATGACTGGTGAGGAAGAATAACCGGTTCAAATTCAAAATGTCAAGATATCCCTTTAATAGAACCCTGAATCTCAACTTAAATCTCTCTAATATAAAAATATAAAAGGGCATTTCTATATTATGGTAAGTTTAGGAGCCATTAGCAGGTGAGGCTTACATTGCTTGCTAGCTTCCTGACTTTCATGGCATGCATGGTCCTCTTATCCATTCCCGAGTCTTCATAGTGGCCCTTCGTATGGTTGGTGTACTTCTCCTTGTACTTGTTCTATAGAAAATATAGAATGAGGTCGTCACTGATACAAATGGAATAATTGCTGTTTTGCCCTTTACAGGTTTGACCTGAAGCAAAATATGAATTAAAACATTAATATTTTGTAATGTTTTGACATTCAGGGCTCTCAGCTGATTATAATTTGTTAGATGAAGCAACCCTCGGGGCAGTGTAATTCCAGAGAGTAGGATGAGGAGCGCATGGGAAGGTGGGTAATACAAAAGAGTGGTGCACATAAAGAGCCGTACAGGAAATTAAATGAAACTGCCCCAACACCATATCACAGATGACGTAGGTGTTAAACTCCTGATGAAACCTGACATAAGGCTACTAGCTGTTTAAGCGCACGTGTCCCGTATGTGTGCATGTGTGTGTGAGTATGTGTAAAAGTGTGTATGTATAAGTGGAGAAACAGTAAGTCACAAAAGAACAGAGAAATTGATTAAAAACAGTGTACACAGTATATAGGCTTGTATTGCTATCACATGATTCATTTCAATCTGAAACTCAGAATAGTGGGGTAATGTCTCATGTTGCTTGTAATGGTGTTCCAAATGTTTCTTTGATGGAAAAAAAAACAACCCATAACCATATTTTTTTAGGCTTGGCTATCGCTGTGTGGTGCGGTTCTTACATCGCTGGTGAACTTGGCCACCTTGGCAGCATTCTTGAACTGCGGTGTCTCACAGAAATTGATGCTGTGACCTTTTGTGTTCTCCAAGTCCTTCTTATATTCCACCTTTTAGAGAATAGGTCAAATAAAAGTAAATAACAGTTACATTTTGCAACATTTTTCACAATAAGACAATAATAGTTAATAATAATAACAGTTGCTCCTGTAACGTATTTGATACCAAACCATGTTGCAGCTTAAACTCACTCCTCAGTTGAAATCCAACTCTTTTACCATTTAAACTGGATCCTTTTAAGTGAAATTTGACAAGGTGGCATGTATTCATCTTGTGCGGTCACATAGTGAAGTGCCTAAAACTGTCCAGTGACCATCAGGTGCATTTTTAGCGGGAGAAACGATCTAGAACATGTGCTAATAGCCAACATGTCCATGCCATATCCGTGTGTTTCAGAATAGATGCTGAAGACCAGTGTGTTGTATTTCTCTGCGTGGTCACAGAACATTAGTATTATGGGATGCCCCGTGCCCATGGGGATAAACTGTGACCCCACCGGAGAGGCATGGCAGAGATGCTGAGAATGCAGGTTGGGTGGCTTCATGTCTGTCAGACGATGAGACAGTCGGCTCAATATTTCTTGCGCTCACACACACACACAGCGCCTGCTCACACACATTCAAATACACACAGTAGCAGCAGTGTGAATTTTGGGAAAGACTGATGGACATGCTTCTGTCATGGGCCTTATAAATACACACACAACATCTGGCTCTGAGGTTCTGAATGCTTTCTGTCAGGGAGTAGAGACCGATTACATGAAACCCAGACTGGCCTAACCCTGACAGGCTCACCTCACTGACAAGCTTGTTGATTTTGCGGGCGTTCTTCAAGGTCAGGTTGTCCTCTGACGTAAGGCTATGGAAATGTGACGTTCCCTTCATCTTTTTCAAGTCCTTCTTGTATTTCAGCTGGAGAGGGACAAAGAAAGAGAAAGAGTGGGTGGAAAGATGATCCAGTGGGTGTAGGAGGAGAAAATCCATGTGTGCCATGGATGCTATTACTGTAGGATGAGAATACGAAGGATACATGTGCATGTAGATTTAGGGGTACATGCGCTTTGGCATGCGCGCGCGTACACACACACACACACACACACACACACACACACACACACACACACACATACAATCTAATTTGGTCAGCGTGGAAGGTTTAGGGAGTGACGACATGGGATTCCTGCTCATTGTCGTCTCTCCGGCTTTCCATTCTGCTGGATGACAAGGCCAGGTGATGGATGAAGTTGTTTTAACAACATTTCCAACAAGTTCACATCGCTACACAGCTGATCCAGGTGCCCCTTTTTTTCTGCACCACTTGCCAGAGTTCAGAAAGCTCAAGCTCCTAATGTGTAACAGCTTTTGTAAGCACTTCATAAAGGTTTAAGTCTGGAAAATCAAGTTTTAGAGGAAATTTATTCAGACAAAGTCCTCAAATGCAAGTCAGGTTGATACTCACATCACTGGCATGGTCCTGAGCCTTCTTTGCCAGCTGGTAGCCAGGAGTTATCATGGCAGGGAAACTCCCTTTTCCTCTGTGCTGCTCATACTGCTCCGTATAGGCGATCTGCAAAGAGGAGGACACTTACAGTTTCAGCTTCGGAAGGAACATAAAATTGTGATACATTCCCTAAAAACTAAGTCCGACAAGAATTACTAAAAATAATATTTAGCAATATTTTTAGCATGGTGGGTAATGATCTTACTGTGGTATACCACCATGGTAGAATACATATAGGGGAAACACTGGTGATAAAGATCATAAAGCACTGTACAACATGGGTTAAAATTAAACCATATAATAATCTGGGACCCTATAGATTTCATCAGATGTTTCATGAGAATTTACCATCTCAAAAGACTAACCTCGTGAAAATAAACCCACTACCGTTATCTTCCTCACCTGGCTGAAGTTCTCTGCACTTTCTTTGGCGTGAGCCGCCTCTGCCACTCCGGCCTCAGCGCTGACTTTGCCCTTCATCTCCTGTTCATACATCTGACGATACTTCACCTGGTATAGGACACCAACACCATTACCAACCAATGATCAGGGTTGCTGTGACAGTGTGTGTGTGTGTGTGTGTGTGTGCGTGTGTGTTTTTCACTACTCACATCGCTAGCTAGCTCGGTGGCCTTCTTTGTCACCTTGTACCCAGGAGTGAGATGCGCGGGGAAACTGCCTTTGCCTCTCTGCTGCTCGTACTCCTCAGTGTAGGCATACTGGGAGAGGAGAAACAGTGACAAAGGGACTCAAAAACAACACACCTGTTTCTGAAAGCTTACATGTTCAAGGGCGGGGGGATGAAATCTACTTGGGAGAGCTCCAAGCTCTCAACTGAGCCGTTCTGACCACTACAATCAACTGGTATGTAATATAAATCATAATCATGGCCTTTTGTAAGTAGCATTGTAAAAACACACTTACATGCATTGGATTTTAAATGGAATTTTTCAACGGTCTATCATGTTTTGTGTTCATTTTAATTTTTTGTGTATTACTGACAGAACGCGTATACGAGAAATGGTGCTAATGTAGCTACTGACAAAGCTGAGTTAACCCAAAAAGGCTATGGAACCAACTGCCTAATCTTTAACACGTCTTGTCAGCATGTCATCTGGTCTACAGACATCAAGACGTCATCATGAAAGGCTTACGTCGCTAGTGAGCTGTCCTTGTTTCTTGGCCAGAAGCACCTCTGGGGGGTCAGCGAACGTGGTGTACTTTGACACTCGCTCCTCGTGGCCTTTTTTATACTCCACCTGCAGGGGAAGAAAAGGATCAAGCTTCTCATGGGCCCACACTAAGAAATTGGTCATAAAACATTGCTCTACCACCAGCAGTGAGGGAATATCACCAATGTGAATTGTGACATTTGCATTATAACTGTAAAAACATTTCTCACTGTTGTCACATTAACAACATCCACTTACATCACTGGCCAAGGTATTAGCTTTCTTAGCGATCTCGTATCCCGGTGTGATCATGGCAGGAAAGCTGCCTTTTCCTTTTGACTGCTCATATTCCTGTGAGTAACTCACCTGTCAAAGAAGCAGAAAAGCAGGGCCTGTCATGTTGATGTAAAATATTTTATTCCAAAATGAGATAACCAATATTTGAGCAATTAACAGCCCCTCCTTCAAAATTATTCACAGCAGAAAAAAATCTATATTATAAATTTATAAAGGGTATTTGGTAATTTACGTCCTTGGTTGACAAAACACTTTCTATATGGTCTATATATTTCACTTATAGAGTATAGAGTGATTTTCAGGTATTTTTGTATCCAATATATAAAGCCTTTGGATCACTGTGGACAGCTTTTATTTAGAACCAACTTGTTCTGACCAATTTAGAACAAGCTGACATGGCAACTTTGTCTGTCTCATCATGAAAAATTCCTGTCAAGTTTCTTAACAAGTTGCTGTTACTTTAGGTTCATTTATAATAGTAGCAGAGTTTCTAATTATGTTATGATGAAAACTGTGAAAATAACTTCAGCTTTCTGGCTTTGTGCCTGAAGTATCTCAGGTTATACTGAACAAGAGAACGTCTTGAAGGTGGAGATACTCACATCGCTGATGGTCTTCTGGACCTGGGACACCCTCACTATCTCCTGGTTGGTCACCATGCCTGAGTACCAAGTCTGCTGTTCTGAGTACTCAGACTGAGACTGGTAGGCCTGCGGAAGACAAATTTGATGATTCCCAGCCATTCACAAGATAGATAATACCTTTCATGCCTATAGGGCCTTACTCTATCAGCAACCCAACTCTTCCCACTCAGTCCCTGGTTTACTTCACCTTAGGAACCTGACAACTTCATTTAATCCAGCACAAATAAACCCCTTTTGTACACACAGCTGTCATCATAAAGCTAACGTTAACGTAATTCAAATCCAAAACCAGATGGAAGAGAGAGACAACGAGGTTTGGTGCTATTCCGATAAGGACTGTTACTTTCCTACCCCATTTTTCCTCCAATGACCATTGACATCCTACAGTATCAAACACATTCCCATCCCACTCAGATTAGATTTAAATATTGATCATCTGATGATCATCATTGTCAGATCTAGAGTCACTGCACACAATAAATCTGCTTTGTGCAAGGAAGCACCCAGATACTTAAGTCAAGGGTCCTGAGGAAATAAGGTAGAGAAGTACGATGTGCATTAAAGGAATTCCACCCAAAGCACGTAGGCTAGTTTTCTGAGGAAAGACAGGACTTTGGGGTGGAACCTCCCTTTGACTGTGAAGGCGTGGCCAGTTGCTCTAAAGGGGCGGGAGCTCACCTGGCTGGCCATTTGATTGGCTAGGCGAGCCTTCTCCATCTCCATGGACCTCATGTCATAGTGGAAGGTGGACATAAACTGCTCGCCATCTTCACGATACTTCAGCTACAGGTGCACATAGACGTCAAGCATTAAGCCAAGGCCAGCGCTTATAGTGCATTTGCACAAGCGCACACAAATGCATACATGCACGCACATATGCACATGTGCATAGACAATAGAGACATACGCTGAAAGCATCCATTTTGGGACTCTGCTATATGGATGCTTATTAAAACAAACAAGAAACTGTGTTCTGGAGTGGAGTACATAGAACAGTCATTTCGATTTAAATGCCAAACATCTCATGTTATCAACTTTAAACCAGACAACCTGAGCTCACATGCTTATGATGAAGGGATAATATTAGTGTGCTGTTATTAATAACTGTTTAGCCTGGGATGTGCCCATCAAGGCAAAGAGGAACCTGCAAAAGGCAGGGCCAGAATAGAGTACTAAGTTCAGAATGAAGCACTGAGCTGTTCAGGACTGATCCTGTGAAAGTGTTCAAAACTAATATTAGAACAGTAGTAATGCAGGGATGAGAAAGAGTATGGTGGTGCATGACTTCCAGGGAGCCTAGTCACTAAGGTGTAGACAGACAGACAGTATAAGCCTCTGGGTAAGAATGAACATATCACACTTCACCACCACGCCACTAGCGGACTCATAATGTTGTTTGAATCACTGCTGTTTTCCTGTCACTCTCCACTGTGCACTACCCTGTAAAGAAGAAATGCCCTAAGAATAATCTAAACACTACGAAGCACCATATGAACACAGAAAACAAAATAAAATATTAGGTATATTAGGTCCCTTAGGTATAATTGTGTGTGACAGGGTTGGGGGTTCACTCAGGATGGTCTGAAGTCCGCCATGAGATCAAATATCAACAAGTAACTCATTCTAAAGCTCACTAGCAGCGTTTTAGTATGCCAGCAGTAGTTGATGAGCTTGCTAAGCAGCCCGTGCAACGCTCCGCTTATATTAGCAATAAAAGCAGAGCGTTGCATGGACTCAGAAATACGTATGCACAGACAGACAGACAAGAACAGGTGGGAGGGCTGAGGAGAGGAAGGGAGGTGAGGCTGTTTTTCCCGTGGTATAATTTTAGCCCCCCTGAAGTATAAAGTGGGCTAGCAGAGGGGGGTGTCAGGAGCACAGAAATAACCTGCGCCCGCTCTCTCCATTCCAGACCGCTGTAGTCACCACGGACCCAGAAGGCCCAGACGCAGACCGCCATCGCTCACTCTCTCCCTCACGAAGAGGGGATGGAGGCCCTTGTGACAGTGTGACATGTGTGACATTTCTTACTGTATATGTATGTATGTGGGTTAAAGGACTGAGTCTTTGTGAGGAGCCTCTATGAAGTAGCCTGTGGTTGTGTACAGTGATGAATAAAAAAAAAACGAGCACAAAGCAGATGGTAGTGCCCACAAAATAGGAACCTTGTACACACCGGGATCTCATCATCGTCATTTAGCAGACGCTTTTCTCCAAAGCGACTTACAAAGGTGATAGTTTACACTATGTGGGGATCGAAGACAAAACCCTGAGACCCTGAGAGTCTCACGCTCTACTGACTGAGCTGTCCGGGCCTAACATCACGATCCATGATGTGTAATCCAGTAATATGTATAGCATATCTCCACAGCATATGTAACTATAGACCTTGACTCACGTCGAGGACAGAACACATTTGTCTCACGTCGCCAGCGGTGTGTATTTTCATCTGACGTCATCTTTGCCTTACCTCACTGCTCGCCTTGGATTGTTTCTTTGCGTTGATGTTGATGGGGGTCTCATAGACACTCGTGAAGGTATTGTTCCTCGGATTGTGTCTAGAGGGGTAAGTGGTAAAAAATAATCAACATTTTGGTTCAGTCAGTTCATTAAAAATATCTTTGCTGGCAAATCTGGAAATTCACATTCTCTTTCTATTTCAATGAGCTTTCTCAAACAGTGAAAAAAACATACATGGGCCATGAAGACAGATCTTTAATCAGTTTTTATGGGATTATACTAAAAAAAAATTACAGTAAGTTACACTGGTGTTATACGGATGCCCAGTCCACACCGTGTACACAGTACTCACACAGAGCAGTATGGCCTCTTCTTGTGGCTGACAAAATTATTGGCGGTCAGCACCATCTTACAGACGTCACAGTGAAAACATGCTTTGTGCCAGTTCTGACAGAAAGAAAAGACAGTCATCATATGGATACAGGCTCAAGACAATATTTTGAATTGGTCCAGATAATTTTAGATTTGTAACATCACATAAAACCTTACGACAGCCTTATAGATCACGCTCTTAAGTGAATAAGTCCAAAAGTAATGGCAACAGTTACAGTATTCTCATGCAACTGGAGGCATGCATTTGACCATAAGTAGCTTTCCTGATTTCTTTTATTAACTCTTGAACAGTATTGCGTTTTGTTTATTGTTGGCCTAATAACTCCAATTACATTTTTTATTTTCATTTTCAAAATTATGCACAGATACACATTGACGACTCATAAATAAACTAAATTAAACTCAATTTCATTTTCTATCTCTCTGGCATGTTTATATATGTTTATATTCTGACATAACACAGTTTATTGGTTGTCTGGTTATTTTTGTTTGTATTATTTGTAATATTCATGCAATTTAGTTTTATTTTGTGAACTATAACACATCTTCAGTTGTCTAGTGGCCCGACTGTTTGCCCCTTGCCCAAATCTGTTCTATATTTAAAGAGGTTGATTGCAAAATATGAGATCCGATGTTTGTGTTTTTGGACTATTGAGGAATGACGTCCATGAAGATGTTTAGATCTGTTTTTAGCAGTTTGGAATATAATTTGAAATGAAACCGTTCACCTAAAGATCAATAGAAACTTTGTCACCATATTTCTGTCTTACCTGGTCAATGCAGTTGATCTTCTCAGCTGGGTAGACCACAAACCCACACCTAGCACAGGACTGCATGCTGAATGCCTGTCCTTTTCCCAAAAGGCCTTTGGGGATCGTTGAAGTTGGGCGAAAGGTTGGCCCAAAACAGGAGGCTCAGCCAGGCAGGTAAGTGGGCAGGCGGGCAGCAGAGTAGTGGAGGAGCTGGCAGTGATTCCCAGACAGTCGTATCGGTGCGTCTCTGACAGTGATAAACTTAGCTCTGGACTGTAAAAGACTGAGCCTGTCTCTTACTTGACACCGTGTCCCATGATGGACCAACCCCCTTTCATGTACCATGCTAGAAGACTGGTCGAGTCCAGCTGTCTGTCTGCAGGAAAATGAGAGAGAGAGAGAGAGAGAGAGAGGTTGAGATGTCAGTGCATATGTGTAATGATCCTGAGATGAGAGCTACTTCAACTTTGGGCACCTTACTCAGTGTAGCCTTCAGCACTTAAAAATAGGGGGACGAGCAGAGCGCCTTCTTAGTCAGTGTAATACATTGTTCTAGAAAAATCTGTTTGGACAATCAGCTTTACAAATTATTCACTGATACACACATACAGATTCACATACATGGGCCTATATGTTTTATTATAGCCTCATCCATGCATTTATGAGCATTACCAGTGGTAAGGGTTTTTCTTCTTTTTTCTTACAGCTACTTTTGGAAAAAAATGCACTATAATACTACTATAATATTACTGATAATAATACTAGTGTGTCTGTGATAGTCAATAGTGAGTTTATAGTGACCTTATTGTGCTTTAGGGTATTCTTTATCTACTATGGTATCACTATATTTCATATTATTATAGGATATTATATTGTTTATGGTTTTGCTGTTTTGTTTGTATACTACCCTTCTAGAGTTTATTTTAGGATTACTGTAGTGATTTTTGGTTTTCGCTTTTAGATGAATTACAGCGTGACTGGTCTCGGCATGTTTATAGTCTAGTATGACTAACAAAGCTGACCAGGGTGACGTGAGGTCTTACGCAGATGCAGGAAGACTCAAAACTTGAACCTAGTTTCATTTTCTCCTGAAGTGCAGCAACAGACACTTTGTAGAAGTTGTGGTCAAACCAAAGAAAGAAAAAAAGAAAACCAAGAAGAAGATAAACTACTTGCGTAATAAGATTTAGCTAGTGTAGCAGACTTGTAATCATAAGAAGTAAGTCGACTGACACTCGCGATTCTAGCTTGAAAACTATCGGTAACGTTCCTTATGTATCGCTAACTGTAAACTAGCGAACGTCTTGGCGGTAGTGGGCTTTTATATA
>CABFOQ010011710.1:2684-12783 GCA_900660455.1 Gephyroberyx darwinii | reverse complement strand
TCACTCTGCACTGTCACAATCACAATTTATTCCCAGCAGTTGGCCTTATAGGGACATGCATTCTCCAGGCAGGAGGGGCAGCAGAGGTCTGGGCCGGGGCTGCAGCTCGCTCCTTCACAGACCCTCTTCTCCGGGCCCATGCAGGTGTCCTCTGTTTCTAAATCAGCTGCATTTGGATACTGTGTATTGATTTCCGACACAGAAGCGCACAGGAATTTTGATTCCCAGCAACCGATGCAGCTGTGGACGTGACTTGTGTTGTCGATTGGGTCGATCGCTGCCAGGAACTACATGAAAGTAGCGCGAGTCCCCCGACTTGAACGAGAAGTCGGGTTGCTACCATGTTGTTTTGCTAGGTCCCCTAGATCGAGATTCTCTCAACCCCAGCTACTATTTCCCTGATAACGAACAACCTTGTCTTGTGCTAAAGAGCCAAATGTGGAAAGCCCTTCCCCTTTATTTCAACTTGAACTCTGGTCATGCAATCATACTGGGTACAGTAACAACACCAAAGCTCTGCTGAAGTGTTCTTCAGTTTCCTCCCAGCAGAGAATGTAAACACACACAGGAGAAATGTGAGAAAAGTTCTTTGAATGCTTTCAGATTGGTAATCACAAAAGTATTATTTCTGTATTGATCTAATACACTCAATCAGCTAGAACTCTAAAACAGGATTTGATGCAAAGATGCTTCATGCAGAAACAGTCTCTGTGTGTGTTTTACATCCGTTTACCCCCACAGACGGACAATTGCCCCCATGGTGAGAAAAAAGTCACAATGAAAATTCATCATCTGGCCTTATTGGTCAGCCTGCCCCCCAAAAAGTGACGATTACAAATGCCACTACAGCACATTTGTCTGTCTATCATCTTATAAATACCAAAATAAGAGCCAGAGTTAAACGGCAACACCTACTAGACCTGATCAGAACCACAATTACCCTCCACTGCACTGGATATACGAGGTTAGAAGCCTATTGCTCCTCTGAAATGAACATTTTGTTTCTCCCACTTGGAGCAAATATGCATTTCTATATTGAGTTGTTCTCATGAAGAGTAATCTGCTGCTTCGGGGGTCGATTAGCTCTTTACTCCAGTGTGTTTACAGTAACACTAGCCACCCTTCAAAGAGAAGAACGTCTTGGCTTCAGTGTGAAGAGAGGGCACACAGAAAGCTGAAGGCATACTGTCTCCATGTGATCCCCGCTGATGGCATGCTGCGTGTCTGGGACACCCCTCCTGTGCTAGTAGTAGAAGGGACACACCAGTCGTGGCCAGCCCCCTTACTCCACCCCCCTCCTCCAGGAGAAGCCCCCCAGCCTCAAGGTCACTTGACGTCCTCGCCTGGCTCTCTGACAGGAGAGCAGGGATAGACGCTTCAGATCAACACCCCAGTGTAAAGTGCCTTTGCCCTCGCACCTCCTCCAAGCCACTCGCTCCACTCCATGTCCTCAAACTGATCTTCAATGATCCCTGAGGGGACTTACCACCCGGATGTGGCCCACATCGCTACGGGGGCCTGCATCGCAGCTTATTATATTGGCCAGCAAGGCCCTTAAGTCAGTGAGATTTGGGCCTAAAAACAGCCGCGCCGAGGTCCTTTGAATGTTCCTCACTGTAAAATAGTACCCCCACATTTCATTTAGTAGTTCTGCCTGGGATACATAGAATTGCACAGCATGGCCTCAGCTATGGAAGTTATGTAGACATTGATCTGGGATTTTAATTGTAGTGAAAGAGTGAGTTAAATTCCTGTGAGGTGAATTGGTGACACTTTTTATTACTTTTATTACATTTGTTGTAGAAGTATTACTTCAGCAATGTATTTGAGACCTATGTGTACAGTAGCATAATATCCCAGGGTAGTCCTGGTACGTATCATTTGATTAGCCTGTGTATATCACGGACTAATAGCCGGCCCCGGGGGATGTGGATGTCTCTGAGTCTCCAGACTGACTAACACTCAGAGCCTTAAAATAGGAGACAGCCATTCTGTCCCCCTCCTCTTTCCATCTTCTGACCCATTGTGGGGCTATTTCTGACTATGGGGGTGTTCTAGCTCCACAGGCTATACCACCTGTTGCCATCCGTGGGCCTCCTCGCCACGCCCTGCACAAGCCATCCTGCCTGCTCTCACACCTCCGACCCCGGGCAGGGAGGAAATAATCGTGTTTGAAGTAAAAATGAGGCTTTGTGTTTGGTAAAATGTGTACACAGGTTTTTCTCTCTTCTTCTAATAGTCAGTACAATAATTGCCTTGTGTTTGTTTCAAACCAGTGGCTTTATAGAAATTGTATCCTGTGGTCAGTTTAAATTGGATGAAGTAGTTTTGCTCCCAATAGATCTATCCAGTGGAAACCCCCTGGCCTTCAGTGAAGGTTGTCTGAATCCCCCCGTGCTCAGGATAAATCCTCTGACCTGCCGCCCTCATCATGTTCACTCTAATTCAATTTATCTCTGCTGTGCTGCAAGCAGAACATGATCTAGGGGTTTTGCACTCACACAGATACCTACTCTGCAGTGTAAATGCACACGATTGCGCATGCACACATAACACGCCAGCATGCACATTCACACGTGCATGTGTACATAAAACACACACAGGTAATTCTTATCTTAGAATAGATTATGAGATTTTTATGAGATGTTATTGTTCTGTCTCGCACGCTCACCTATGAAACTACGAGGTCTGTGACCATATGATGAAAAAGATGACAGCTCTCAGGCTCTTCTTTTTAATTCTCTCCACCACTTGATTCAAACTCTGGAACGTTTAAACTGGATCAACATATTTGCACAAGTTCCACTTCTACAGAACTGATTGGCATCATTACTCATCGCTGCGTATCCTCCACATCTTGAACCTGACAACCATCTCCCTTTGCAGCATTGAGTGGATACTGATCTATAGTTGAGGCATGACTTACCCAGCCACTGAGCCAAATCCCGAGCCCGTGGCCGGTTTAACCCACCAGCATTCCAACTGGATGTGCCGGTGCCGCCAGAATGTTTCTCCAAACTGAGGAGGGTTGCCTAGCAACAGGCTCAGCGAGGACACATGGTCCCGGCGGCAGATGTCCGGGGTTCAAATCTGCTCCCCTGGCGCCTGCGGGGTTAATTGAGAGCGCTGATGCAAGGCCTGCCATCCACAGGCAAGACTACCTCTCTGATCTTTGCGGGCCCTCCGTCAGGGGACCGACCGGACGGGAAGGTGTTAACAAGTTCACAGCAGTTAAGGCCCCGCTCGAGAGGCTAGTGTTAAAAGACACGACGGCTCTCCGCGACGAGCCAAGCCACGGAAGCTGGAGTAGGCTTTCTGCACTGCGATGACAGGACAGGTGTTTTGACGAGATGGGATCCGTACCTCAAAACACAGAAGCGCTTCATTGTAGTCGGCTGAACCTCTTTTCTGACTCGTGCTCGGCGTCTCCTGCTGGCTCGTCGTGCCTCTGCTGGCGGCAGAAGCGACACGTCAGGGCTGTGAGATGAAGAGTTTAACTCCTCCACCTAGAATAGCCTCGTGCCTCCATGCATCTCCATCTAGTCGTGTACTATATTCCAGTGGCCACGTATAGGCGTGTTTATGAAGTGTTTGTTCTGATGGCTGTAATTTCATCTGTTGCCAGAACATTTCATACAGCTCTGTTCCCCATTTACTTCACTTTGACCTGCAGCCGACCCGCGACACGATGAGCGCCTAGGTTGTCATGTATACCAGGATGGTGACATTTTCCGTGCAAAAGTCATATGTTCATCTATCCCATCCTATCGTGTGTGATTTTTGCATCCCTTTTATTAAAGATTATTTCCCATTTCTGCTTCATTAGACAGTACGCAAAGGAGAGTCATGGGAAATGGGAGAGAGGGGATGACACCCATCAAAAGGTCCCAGATTCCTCTCACATTCTTTTAACAGCTTTAGAAAGAAGACTCCTCCCTTACTCTTCACGACGTCCTATCTCCGCTAGAATAAAGTGTAAACATTTGATCCTGTATATAGATTTGTTTTTTCCACCTTTTTAAAATCGCTGTATTACTCATAGCCTCCTTTTACCCTGGCTGCTAACCTTTTGGTTTCTCTTGTCCTCGCAACGTGCTGGGAGCAACATTACACAGGCTTATTTTTAGCAGGTGGACTGGTGCAGCGCTGCTCCTTAACCAGCAGCGTGTGTCACTGCTACCACGGTGCAGCCTCGCTGAAAGGAGCATCTGTCCGGTGCTCATTTAAAGCCTGAGTCATAGAATATGTCATTATTAATACCTTGGCGTGGTGGGTCTTGGGTGTAACGTGAATGTGCAGAGAAAAAACGCTCCAAGTCAAAGTTGTGCACCTGTTGAAATGTATTCCTGTCGGGCGTCGGTGGTGCGACGGGCTATCAAATCGTTTGATGGATCGTAAATAAGCACAGGATTTTTCATGAATGGAGGAAGTACAGGACTGAGGACAGATTCCATGTTACTGAAAATGTCTCGATATATATTTGAAAACTACCTGGTTCATTTAAGCAAAAAGTTTAGTTTAGTTTAGTTCATTCTTGAAAACAAACATGCCGAGTCATTCGCAGACACTTGGCTAGAAGCACTACAAGTCATTGACCACATGGCCAATGGCTTAGCTCCAAGTTGGGGTGCAAGAAGAGGTTGATATGTCTTATTAGGTGTAGCCAAACAGCCCGAGGAGCTATTTAGCACCGTGGCTGGAGACTGTGTCAGGGATGAGGTTACTCTGTTGCTGCCTGGATCTATCGACAACTAGACACACACACTGGTGGTCCAGGTCAGCCGGTATATGGCTAAAATGATTTTCTCAATTATTATCATTAGTCAAGAGGTATCAATGAAACCTATGAAAAACCATCACCACCATCATACAACACTGCTTTGTTGTGATACAACCCTCTCAAAGCAGAGTGTCTGACACTGAAAAAGAAGCCAGTTTGTTAATATTTCTGCTAGAGAGAAATGTCTGATCTGAACATGGGCATTGTGTTTAAAGTGGGAGGGGCAAATAAAGTCGAGGGGTGTGGAGGACCTCCCCCGAAAAATCACAAAACGATGCACTGAAAGAGTTAGTCTAGTGATGAGGTTATCTTCTGGCTGGTTCACCAGGTAGTCACAGTCACGGTAACAGTAGTGTTATAAACAATTTGTTTCAATTAATAAACCTCAAAATCACAAAACGACGCCCTGAAGAGTCAACCTGACAGTAGCCTAGTCCACCAACCTCTACTTGCTATCATTCAGACAGTGGTTGCGTTGTCAAGAGCTGCCTACTGGCTGGTGGCGGGTTCAGGTGGACCGGCTCCTGTCAGCCAATGAAATTAGCGATTTTGGGGGAAAAGCTTCGTCTTCCTTTCCTTCTCTGACTGATACAGCATCAGCATCATGGTCCTAAAGCCTCCCGACACCGTAGACCACCCGGTCGTCCTCACTCTCTTCCCGTTTTCCGTTTTCTAATTCCATTAAAAGTGACGGGGATAAAAAAAATGCTATTTTAAAAAGTGTGTAGGATATGTATACCCAATTATAATGGATGTGATGAATCTGATAGCTGATTGGAAGATGATCAGTAGACAGCTAGGGACGACATTTGAGACAGCATGACTAATCAATAACAGTCATGACCAAAATCTTTGTAAAAGTGTAAAATCTGAAAAAGTGCTGATTATATTTAAGCACTAATGAATTGGATAACATGTCTGATGGTTTTAGATCGTCATGTTATAACATAGTGGCTAACTGAGTGCTAACGGACTGGAAATTGTTGTGATGGCAGAATGGGGTTGAGGAGAGGACGGTGTGACTGTTTCAAGGAACAAGGTTTCAGATTTCTTCTCCAGTTGCCTCAGACTCGACCTCTTGACCTTTGCTGCTTCTCGTCGTGACCAGGACCTGCTGCTCGTCCAGAAACAAAATCCTGCAGCATTTGCCTGAGAAAATTCCAGAAGGGGTGTTGGACGTTACTGGTAGATTCTTACTTTAATAGAGGCAACGTTTAAATTGTCATCTGCTGCACCTTTGCCAGATCAATTCGGTGCAACAAACTGACTGAAATCTATTTTCAGCGTACGTGGAATGGACTTTGGCATGTAGTTAAGCTTTCAATGAAGACACGATCAACGATTTGACTGTTTGGCCTGAGGTGACTCCAGTAGTAACCCGGTTGTGGTTTGTGAGGATTATGACCCGAACAGCCTGGCGTGACCTGGGCTCAGCAGGACCCCCGACAGTTACCGGCCGAGATCAGAAAGTTGTGCCCGGCCCAATAGGCCCGACTTTGAATTCTTTTTGATCCTCGTTGCAGGCTCTTCATCCGAGCACATGCTACTCGCTTTATATCTTGGGGCTGCAGCTTTAGAGAACATTTTCTCAAGTGAGTTTTTGGTAGTGGTGAAGAGAATAACACAAGAGTTGGTCAGTAACTTTATTAGTCTCTTTTGCATTTAACTAGTAAGTACGCTGACAATGTGTTTCTAAGGGAATGGGTTTTACACAGTCTGAGCGTTACAGTTGAATTAGGTTGCACTGCCTATACACTTCACCACAATTGTAATGAATCATCCCTACGTCTATTATTATAGCGTCTATAATAATCCACGTACATAAATGCTCAAGCATACATTCACATCACGAGAGTGCCTTTGAAATTCCCCAACAGCTGTATCAGGGGAAGTATCCAGGCTCAGTCCCATACTGAGCCCCATGACAGCAGCAGGGCATGGAGGTGTGAACCAGCAAGGTCTCCCAACTGCTCCTATATATAGCCTGTCCCCCTAGTGGGTTTGAAACAGGGGTGGCCTGGAGCCTGGGCATACAGGGACATGCCTACCTGACTGATAGGAGGTTAAAAATAGAAGTTAAAGGATTACACACCGTTGTCTCGTGTACGGCGGAGCTGATTGGAGTTCAGTCTCCCGATGTGTTATGAAACTGGGGGAGTCCCTCCATTCCTTCTCTCCAGCTTTGCTGTTGTTATAAAAACCATGGCGATGTCTTTGTGTGTTTATTTTTAGGGCTCACTCTCTAAATTAAGAGCTGATTGTACTAGCAGCTGTGATCTAAGTAATCCGATACGCTCCGAAATGGAGATGACACATTGACGTGCATGATGCATTCGCTCTCTTTTGCTCTCTCTCTCACACACAGGCTGCAAAAAAAAGTCTCATATTGAGCCTGGAAAACAATGACAGTGTCTTGAAATAAGATGGATGACTCCACTAGTTTCCAGATAATATCAATTGATTCAATACAATTCTTGAAACGAGTTGATTTGCAGTGGAAACAAGTGCAATTGTCTCACCCTATTGGGAGATTTCTGCACAAAAATAAAATATTACAGTTCAATAGTAGAGGATTTGTTAAAGGACTGTTTTTGCAGCACACACACACACACACACACACACACACAGAGCGAGGTTTGGATGAAGTCAGTCAGTCCATTAGGAAGCGCACTGATAAAGGTCTCTGGACAGAATGAAAATGGATGACGGGGCGACTCTATTCTCCCGCGGCCTCTTTTCAGTTACAGTAAAGTCTTGGTCTGACAGATGGACAGATGTTCAGACAGGAGCTCCCTGCAGCTGGAGCATATGGCTGCTGGAAAGTATGCAATGCTGACATCAGTCAAACACCTATTCTCTCTCACCAGCTGTCATGTAGCGGGTGGTGCCTATATGTTTAGAGCACTCCACTCAAATTGCAAGGATGAAGGAGACACACATGGAAGTGCAAACAATAGAAATAAAGTTGTAGCAGAGACTTTTGTGGCTCAAGAGGCAGATGACGAAGTCAAGGCCCAGGTGGCACCATTTCATGAAATCCCAACTAATGTAAAAGACGAGAATCCCTCTGATATTGTTGATATCGACATTGACATCCTATTAAAAACTGTCCTCCAGCATTTGATTTGCCGGTAACCCCCGTGGTACACTGCAGTTCCCAGGAGTGGAGACAGATATTGAGATCCAGGCTTTATTGACTGATGTGCTTCTAGAAATAGCAGCGATATTGGCCTCAGTAACACAGCCTTATGGGACATTTACGACGGGCTGCCATCGCCCCGGTGTAAATTCTCTCTCCTCGCCTGAGCTACATAATAAAACTGTCAGTGAAACAGCTAATTGACAGTTTTCAGCGAGCCCGGCCACCTGGGGTCCACTTGGGAACATCCACTGCTCTTTTTTCATGCCATTAAAGAGAGATCTCACAGCTGGATTTATTCTCAGCGGACCTGCGGAGGCGTATTTTTGTGTGTGAAGGTAAATCATGTGGCTAGACGTGTGAGAATTTTCCCTTTTCCACAACTACTGCGTTCACCCCTAAAATCTGAGGAGTGTGACGCACACCTGAGAAAGCATGGAGTAATGTCTGACAGTTGCATCATCGTGAAGCTATAACTCTTATCGTTGTTTTCACAGAAGAGGAAGTGAGCCCCGTCCTCAGAGACAGATCTCACATCGAGGAGACGTTGCGGCTCACCATTGAGGAAAAGGCGGCAGACTATGCAGGTAAGAAAGAGAGAGTGTGTTTGTGTGCATGACTCAAAGGGGTGTTTTAACAGGCACGGACGCGAGCTTCCTGTAAGAGCTGGTGGCACGACAATATTGACACAATGTGTTTGTGAAATGAGGAAGTTGAATGCTTTCAGTTACTGTAAGTGGACTGCTTGCCTTCACATCTGGAAACATCTGTTAGCTCAACAGATGTTTCCCTAATGCTGATGTGATGATTTCTGCAGCACCACAATGAAGAAACTGCAGATTAAGATTGAATCTTAATCTTGCATTGAATTCATTTCCTCTCCTTCTCCTTCACTGAAAGAACAGCGTGCCACATTTTTCCCTCTATTACAAACTCTCCATTGCTTCCCGCCTCTTCCTCATCCTTTCATCTGTTTTCTCCTCATCCTCCAGCGGCTCTGCAGAGGTTGCAGAAGATCTACCACTCGGCCATCAAGCCGATGGAGCAGGCCTACAAGTACAACGAGCTGAGGCAGCACGAGATCTCAGGTACGGCGGGGAGCTCGGATGCTTCACACTCCGCTTTGTGTGGGTTCTCTGTTTGGGTTGATTTAGCGACTGATTTGTTGACGTGTTTGTACACACACATCATATTCTTCACACCAGCAGCCACTAAATTACAGCAGGATCGTTTTTTTCTTCGGGCTCTTAGGCAGGCTTACTCCCATATGAGATTTTTTAGAGTTTATGCTGGGTTATAGTGAATATAATAACACATCTAGATTTTATCAGTAAGATTTAAAGCACAATAATTGTAATGTAATAATATAGTAACTCACCAACTCTCCCTAAGTCCGTCCCATACTAAAACGAGTAGTATTTGAGAGCTATGGCATTCTTGGTCCTGGAAAAAGGTATAGTATCAGTTTGACACCTCTCCCTTCTTGCTGCTTTTTAATATTTCTTCCCCCTTTCTTTTACTCATTTTCCTTTTTTCGTTTTTGTAAAAAAAAAAAAAAAAACTTTTTGTCATTTTTCCTGTTTGTATGACTTTCAAATGTTTCTTCACAGTAAACTGAACTACCAAGAACATCCTCCTCTTTCCCACACTGAAATAAAGCTCGCCCTCTTGTGGCTCGCGGGGCTTGGCATGCATGCAGACCTTGCCAAATACCAACTTAGTGTCATGCCTCGATATGACTTTTTAACATTTGTTAATCGTGGTTCATCCCAGATTACTCAGATATAACATGAGATTCCCTGGAGTCACAGTACGGACTCACGCAGGAACACCACCCACTGTAGATGTACATGTTTGACACATCAGGTCAAATATGGGACCGGATCCCAGCCGACATATCCCACCCGTTCATGCACATTGTTACTCTACTCCTTCCCTTTTTCTCCTCGCTGAGCTCTCCTCACTTTCTCCCACCTCCTATTGCTTTTACTTTTCTTTACTCTACCCTTTCCTTTCCCATCCCCCCTCCGCTCCCCTCATTTAACAGCCTACCCCGGACGAACCCTGGGGGACTCAGCAACAGGTGGGTATGGCGGTGGGGTGGCGGTGGGGGGCTTCCCTGCGCATGGCACTGCCTGAAGTGCTCAGCCCCTTCCTTTCCCCCTTCATTTGTCATCATA
>CABFOQ010011709.1:2212-19402 GCA_900660455.1 Gephyroberyx darwinii | reverse complement strand
CCATTTTCATTTTCATATACTCCTATGGGCGTTCTAGGACCATATTAAAATGAAAATGCATATTGGATTATTGCATTTTCATTTTCATTTTGACTCAAATAACACATGCATATGTGGAAAATGATAATGCTATTGTGGAATTGCATTTTAATCTTCAAGTTTACATTATCATTTGAATTAAGTCCTTCATGGGCTTCCATAGGGGAGAGTGGTGTGAACCAAATCAAAAAGTATAGATTTTATTGAAATAAAGTGCTGTTAAAGACCGTTAAGACCCCAACATTTCGTAAAGGATTTTAAGTCTTGTCCTACGAGGTATGCACATTTGTCGATAAGCAAGGCCACATTAAATTAACTTTTTGAAAGTCTCATATCAGGGAGAGTCACATATCAGGGAGACGTTAGAGGACACGTTATTGAATGGACACTGTTTACTCCCCTATGAACAACAGAAGCATAAAAAGTTATCTGATTTGTGCAGCAAGTGATCACCTAAATTGTTTTTCAGGCACAAGGTTTAGGCCACTGTCATTTGAAGTTCCCAAACCCTTATTTCCAGTAGCTGGTGTGCCCATGCTGCAACACCACATTGAAGCATGTGCCAAGGTGAGTGCTACTTCAATACACACCTGAGTGCACTACTTCTCAAGTGAGAAAACTCTTTTTCTGCAGATGTTTACTTTGATCCAGCTACTGTCTTTTGTATTCTTCATGCTTATTTTGTGGGGTGGAATTGGTCTTAAATTTGATTTTAAACTGGCATTAAAAGGTTGTATAATGTCTTCATTTTAACTTAACTTGTTTAGGTTAAGTTAAGGTTCAACCAGTCGCTCAGAATTTTTACTAAAAGTGTTTGAATACAAAAGATCTTCCATGCAACACCTGCCAAGTTGCTGGTTGAATTGACCCCAATCAGACCGTGGTTAATGTTAATTTCCCACTCTGCTACACAGAATAGCCTGTAATGAAATTTGATCTAATATTGAACATCTTTTGTGTTCCAAGGTACCGAATATGAAGGAGATCTTGCTCATTGGCTTTTATCAGCCAAATGAAGAACTGACCAGATTCCTGTTAAATGCACAGCAGGAATTCAAAATCTCCATTAGGTAAACAACAGATCCGATCCAATCCTCTTGGCTACCAAAGTAAACGAGTACAGATATAGTACTGTCCAACCCCACGGTGCATTCATAGTGATGAAGTGTAGTTCTTTTAGAAGACGAGCAGAGGATTCTTTGTGGCACTAAAACATGCTTTATCAACAATAAAGTGTTAATTCCAAGCACTGGTCATTTGCTTCTTTATCTTTTGGGACAAAGGCATTTTTGTTATTGAACATCTTCTGTATCAGTGGTAGTATCCTTGCTGTGGGGCATCACCACTGCTGAATGACTGCATGGAAAATGCTGCTCTTCTTGAATGTGTATTACAGGTATTTGCAGGAGTATGCAGCCTTGGGCACTGGAGGGGGCATCTATCATTTCAGAGATCAGATTGTCTCGGGCAATCCTGAGGCTTTCTTTGTCATGAATGCTGATGTCTGCTCTGAGTTTCCTCTACCAGAGATGCTCAGCTTCCAGAAGGAACACGGAGAACCAAACAGCTTTGTTATCCTAGGGACAACGGTGAGATTTTGTCATTGTCAGTTTTGACTGCCCTTTATATAACTGGCACAATATGAAGAAAGCAGAGTTAAACAAACACAAAACACTGAGAAGTTTCTATTTTAGATTTTGGTTCATACACAATTTTGATATCCCCTTTTTTTGTTTGTTTTGTTTTTGTTTTTTAACTAAATATTTGTAGTTATCAGGTCTTGGTTCTTGCAATTTAATCATACAACATGGCCTGGGATTTATCCTAAATCATACCATCATTCTTCCTATACTAGGCAAACAGAAAGCAGTCCATGAATTATGGATGTATTGTTGAAAATCAGGAAACGAACGAGGTATTGACCCAGTCCTCTTATTTACACAAATGGCCACTTATCACTGTTTCACCTTAAAATGATAATAACACCCTGTCTTTCTTTCAGGTCTTGCATTATGTGGAGAAGCCAAGCACGTTTGTGAGTGACATCATCAACTGCGGCATATACCTGCTGACCCCCAACATCTTCCAGCATATCGGCGCTGTCTTCCAGAAGAATCAACAGGACATGTTGCTGTGAGTGGGAGGACACCCCCCTGGGGATCTGTGTATGGGAATGCATGTGAATACCATTAATTCCTTTTCTTTGGTTCTCTTCATTTGTCTTTTTTCCATCCTTTCTTCTCCCTGCCATGATTTCTGTTTCCTGCCCCCCCCCCTCCTACAATCATCAGATATCCATACGATGGGTAAGTTGGTACAACTAGGTTGCAAGGTGTGGTTGTAGAGTGCTCAGTGTAAGGTGTGAGCTAGAGATAGATGGCCATTATCAGGCCATGATCACATAGGACGTTTTTGATGAATGTGCCTGTGCCTTTTTTCCAGTTTTTTCAACTTGTTTTAGCCACACTGTGCATTACATCAATCCGAACATAGACCTTGAAACAGGCACTAGGCAGAGCTCTTGGATGAGATGATAAAACTCTCCATGCTCTGTTCTCCTTAGGCGAGAGTGTCACATACTCATATCGTCTGTTTTAGAATGGAGTCCTCATTCTCTTCTTCATTAGCAAGCAGAGGAATCAAACTTTTTCTTGTCAATTTTTAATTTCAGTAACATTATCCCCTTTGTTACTTCAGGTTAGCTAGCTAATGCTAATTGGATAGCTTGGAAGCTGTTAAACTGTGTCTTGCATAGTATCGACGTGTGCTCTTTGCACGCCCCTTGCACCCTTTGAGCTCTTGCTCTATTTGGTATTAGCAACACTTACAGTTGCACTTTACCTTTAAACATGAGGAAAAAAAACGGGCTATCTGATCATGGCCTAAAAGTGGGTGGGAAAGACTGCATTGTTTTCACACAGCTTTAGTAAGGCACATGAGATTAATCTTTTCTGTATATTTGTTAAAATCGATCGAAGATCAGACACATTTGTTTCACTTTGTGTTTTCACATGTTCAGTGGTGTATGCGGTCTAAAGTGGCATCCTTATCATAGATAATGAGAAAAGAGACTTCAAATATTGCAAAGGGTCAATCACATTGTACATTGTGCTCACTTGCTTATATCAGGTCCCCTTTAATCAAGCCATGCACTGAATTAACTGAAAACATTTCAGCACAAGCAAGATACTTGATATACATGAAAAGGGTTACACGTTTCAAAATCTCACTGGGATTACTTTGCCTCTAACCACATTCCTTCATGTTTGGCCATACTTCCATTGTGTGCACAATCCTTTTTAATATTCTTTTCATCAATTTTTAACCCTCCCTTTCATCTTGGGCTCTCACAATACACTAGCCTGGATATATTGTACCACAGATTTTGATTAATATGGAAGAAGTCGACTCTTCCACTATAGTTGGATCACTGTTGGGTAATCAGCTTTGCTTTCATCCCAGAGCTGACACATCTGAGTCAACTTATTATCAATGATGCATTTTGACTCAGTGCTCTTGTCTAATTCTGGGAGCTGGATTGCGAGCCATTGAATCCAGAGTTCTCCCTGGCTTTCAGAGAGACCTGGTGGCAACATTGCCATTGGGTTGGTTTTCACAAACGGCTGGAAAGAATCTCAAAGACTACATAATTGCTGGAGGGGTAACAAGAAGGTCATTGGAACACATTCAGTATTCTTATACAGGGCTCTTTGTCAGAGTGCATCCCAATGTTCTACGCAAGAAGAAAATGCAACATCTACTAAATATTTGACTTGTTTATTAGGAGGTCAGAGAGAATCATTAGGTGGGCCACCTAAGACTTTAATGGGCAGTAAAAGCAGCTTGAATCAGGTGTGTCAAGGCTAGGCTGCAACACAAACCTGCAAATCCTGCTGGTGTGCATAATTGTAGTAGTGGGACAACCCTGGGCTTGGGTGCTTTTTGTACTAAGGTGATCATAACTCCATTGTCATTTACTTTGGGGAAACCAGGGGCCTCATTTTTAAAAAATTCTTTACCTTATTCTTTAATCACAGGATGTTTTCAAAGAATATGAAAAAATATATAATTGTATTCATGGCATAATTTAGTTTTCTCATTTGATATTAGATATCATATTGGAGTAAATCAATGCAACCTACTGAACCTTTTTTCTCTAAATCCCAACATTGTCTTGGATTTGATTGTCAGCACAAATTTTGCACACAAGAGCTATTTTACAAATGAGGCCCCAGGCCCTGGTTTGTAACACAGTGCCATAATCCAAAGGCCTGTCCCTTCAGAGAGGAGCCGACTAATGGCTGGCACCGGGCAGAGGCCATCCGGCTGGAGCAGGACATCTTCACCTCCCTGGCAGGACAGGGCAAGCTCTACGTATATAAAACCCCAAGCTTCTGGAGCCAGATCAAATCTGCAGGGTGAGTGCATATGTTATATCTGCTGCCAGATTCAGCTGGACCAACATGGACAATCATGTAGAACTGTCAAGAAATGTTTGAGGCTGGGGGAAACATTTGTCTGACAGATGTGCAGGCCCCAACTGCTCCAGTGGAGCTGCTCAGTGGCCAACAGTAGAAAACTGGTTGTACTGGGTGGCTCCCATTATGAATGTGAGGTTGGGTGTTGCTGAAAATAGCATAGAGCTCACTGGACTTTGCCTGGAAGCATAGAGGTTGAAATAAAAAAAACAATTTGTGGATCAGCAGATGCGTGGGTTTTGCCACAGGACAATACAATGAGCACCAGAAGTTTAAGACACAGGAAAATATTTGTAAACTTATTTCTGTGATAGCAAACTTACTGATGCGGTCAGCCCCACCAGTCTGATAAAATGAACAGTAACAATTGTTTGAGAGTTGACCCAGGTCTTGTAGGCTGGTGCATTGTGCTGTGAACAACATAAGAGCTATATTGCTGTAATTCAAAATAAATTACTGTGTAGGCTGAAAGCTGTCTTTATGACCATTTTCTGTGGCTCTTCTTGACCCTTCCTCAGGTCTGCAATTTATGCAAGTCGATTGTACCTCAACCAGTACCACACAACCCATCCTGAGAGACTGGCCTCAAATGAGGCGAGAGGGCCCAAAATAAGTGGTACATTGCTTAACCTTTTGTAAATTTGCTCTTTCTTCAGTTGTTATCTTGTATTGTTGACAGGTCTATTCACACATATTGTTTTCTTAGGCAACGTCTACATTCATCCTACAGCCAATATTGACCCCACTGCTGTGGTAAGGGTGCATCCTTATGCTACACTTTACACTATAACTTGGTCACTATTGTAGAATATAATTTTGCTCATTAGTCATCACACAGTATCATTGGGAGTCTTGACTCCAAGCTGGATGATTGTTTGTTTCTCTCCACAGCTGGGTCCCAACGTCTCCATTGGCACTGGTGTGACCATCGGTGCAGGGGTGAGAGTCAGAGAATCCATCATCCTCCATGGTGCAACTCTACAGGTGAGTCTCTCTATAAACATACACAATCTCAAGATTTTATGAAATGAGCTTTCTCTGAAACAGATTGTCATGAATACGTCAATGTCAAACTGCTGCCTGTTGGTCTCCTCCACATAATCCTTTTATGGTGGGGAAATGTATTTCTCTCACTTTGCGTACATGGAGCATGTTATCTGCATTTTGGCTGGCTTATTTAGGTAACCCACCCCCACAACAATTTTTGAGATTCTTTTAAGCTTTGAAACACATTTCACTAAACAAAATATACTACAAAAACAGATACTGCTGGGGACATACTTAACATTTTAACAATGACTTGTTGAAAAAAATAATTTTAGTGCTCTCCATTTACACCCGATATTGTTTTGATACATCGGCCTTTCACAAATAAAGAAATGTTATTTTTAACAACTTGGCCACTGGTGTAATACAATCCTACAGGTCTCCAGTGATGACTGGGTGTCTCAAATGAGTTTAGATTTTGGGTGATGACTTTCATTGCACATTGCCCACAAGAACAATTTGTTAGTTGAGCTATAATTTCAAATAAACAAGCAGTGCTTATGATCTGGTGTAATGAACATTTGGACATGTCCCTATCCCTGACAACTATGTCCTGGTCACACAATGGAAACGTATCTACTTTCTATCAGAATAATTGGCACAGTTTGGCATTTGAATGATTGTTTAGGCTAATGTTGATACTTTAACTTAACCTGTTGTACCTTTTTATGTTTCATCTTTTTCCCTCAAGGATCACAGCTGTGTTTTGAATTGCATTGTGGGATGGGACAGCACCATTGGCAAGTGGGCAAGAGTAGAGGGAACTCCAAGTGACCCAAACCCCAATGACCCCTATGCTAAGATCGACAGCGAAACCCTCTTCAGAGATGGGAAACTCACGCCCTCAATTACTATTCTCGGTAAGTACGTCCTGACCTTGGATGAAATTTGAAGCTTCAGTATTCAAACAGTTTTCAATGTCTTAACATTTTCTAGCTCTGGGTGGCCACCGCAGCTCAATACATGTAAACAGTGTTCAGCCATGGTGGCTATTGCTGCTCATGCTTACTACCCAGTTCTTCTATTTATTCCAAACAAACTGCTGCTGCCAGAAATGTACAACATATCACTTCCTGTGTAGCATAAGATTTTTTCCCAGGAAAGATCTACCTTACACTGGGTGTTCAGAACAGCATGTAAAAGCATGCATGAACTCACCATAGGTTGAATCACTATTGCCTTATGTCAGTGAAAGTGGTGAAAGTGGCAAAACGTACATTTATACATCTGAAAATGTGGGATTATATATAATTTTACCTGAAGTCACATACATCCACTGGTTGAAAAGGGATATTTGTGAATAAAAGCAGAGAATGACTTGCCCAGGGTTCAATCAATGTCATAATGAACTTAATTTCTAACAAACTGCCCATTGAGGGTTAGAATTTAAATATCTTGGACCTTTCCAGCCTTTCAGTCACAGCCAAGCACAGACTGAATACCATCTCGCTTTTCTCTCCTCAGGCTGTAATGTGACCATCCCCTCAGAGGTGATAATACTCAACTCGATTGTCCTGCCGCACAAAGACCTCAACCGCAGCTTCAAAAACCAAATTATTCTCTAGTTAATCTTCCTTGTGCCCTGTCCACTTACTGTCACAGATGAAGAATGCAGCGAGACGAGTGTTGGCACTTCGTCTGAGTTACTGTATATAAGATGTCAAAAGAGAAGATATGGGGCATTTATTTAGTGGCTTTGAAAGATGGATTTTATATATTTGCGCTGAAGCCTTTATGCATCCTTGAGTGTCGGCAACATTGGGGCTTCCTTAGAGAGGCTAATCACACATGTTGATTCACCTTGGAAAGTGCTGTTATGCCAGAACTTTATATGGATTCGGAGTTTTATTGAACTGTTCAATTACTGCAGGACCCATGTAATATATTTGGTTGGATTTAGTATGGTTCAAACAAAAGGTTTATAGATGACCACACTGTTTCTCAAGGTTGCCCTTCTGTTGTTTGGGGACTTGTTACTTAAAACAAGTAGCTTTTTTGTGTGAAAAGAATAATTAAAATAAATCACTGGTTACCGACTGTGTGCTTAATTCCAAGAAGTAATTATTTCTGAGGGGCACTGATTGGAACCTTTCAGCATCTTAATTGTTAATCTCATACAGCCACTCCCAATAAAGTAGACCTGTGATTTTACGATTCAAATCAAGCAACGTTGCCTTTTTAAATGTGAACTTAGCAGGGGGCCTTCAAGCTTTGGCATATGAGCAGCCTGCAACAGAGACTTAAATATGGAAGCTTTTGTATTTGCAATCACAAAGAAATTTTCCCATTTGTGGTTACAGCACTTGTGTTAAAACAAACTTATTTGGCCTTCAAGCACTCAAACACTTTAGCCTGTTTTTAGCCTGAGATCATTATTAAATTGTGAGTGTCAATTATGGAGCAGGATGGAAAACACTTCATTACCTTATAAATTATGAAATTGGGGCTACAGCATATTTTGACTATGAAAGGTCATCGTCACAAACCACCCTCCAATGAAGGGGAAAAAACTCATGTTTATATATATTTTATTCATGATCAATTTATTTCAAGTTTCTTACATAGTGCTTGTGCTTTTCATTAATTTGAATGTCTTAAGTGCTTAAAAACCCAGCTGCCTCATTCCAATCTAAAGGCCTTGATTACTGTATTTTATCCACTTGGTGGGAGGCTGATTGATTGGACTAAAACTTCAATGCTCCCCACACGAGTGACAATCCAAATTTCATTAGCTCAAATGAGCTTGCCACTCCCATACAAAATTTACAAGCATAATATTTATACACGAAAAAGACTGCTTACTTAGGGTGTAAAGCCTTTACATCCAAATACCAATGTTCGTCACTTTACTGATCAATACACAAGAGACAAACTGCTTCAGGGAAAATGATGCAATTAACTGGGGGATGTGAAGAACCTCTTCCCTGGCTCTGCCTTTGCCTTGCCACTGAGAGTAGATTTGAAAAACAAACATAAGTGTTAAGAGTATCATAAAAAAAAAAAAACATTGTTAGGTCGGTCAGAAAAAGACTGGTCTGACTGTGGTCTTACGTGTTGTTGAAGGCATTGCCCAGGTTCTTCATTCTGCCCCTCAGAGAGCCTCTGTTGGGAGCTTTGTAGTAGCTGCTCAGCTCTGGGGAGGTCAACGGCTTGAACAACCGATCTGAACAGACAACATCATGGGGGGAGGGGGTTAAATTGCATGTCTGCTTTATAACAATGTATACTGCACCAAAAGCTTGATTCAGATCCCTCACAACCTGACTACATGGAAGGCATTTTGGCCTGCTGAGCGACGAGGACACCCAAGACAGCAGAGGACAGCTGATTCTTAGCGATGAGCATGTGTCATGGTCATAAACCTAAACATCACCATAATAGGGCTGTTACCTGGGATGTAGTGGTGTAGTAAACCCACCTGAACTCTATTCTATCAAATAAAAAAGGTGGTATAGAGTTTACCCACCATCAGCTTACATCAAACCAATGTAAGTTGTAGGAGGATAGGGTCTTTTAAGGCAGGGGTCTCTGACCACAGTATTGTATATTCTGGTCATGTTGCACCACAGCAGTTTGTTAATGGCTCAAGCAGTCATTCTGATCATTGTCTGTTTAGTTGTTTACCCTATGGGTCTTGTTAGCCAATTTTTCAGTGTCTCAATTTCATGTATGGCATGATATGTGTGTACCATTTCCAATATCCTGGTTGTTGGCCTTTTTCGTGGAGGGTAAGACTTGATCCTTCTGCACAGCAAGGAAATGCTTCCAATACTCTTCAGGCAAGGACAGCATGCGGCAAACAACCTGAGACAATCAAATCAAACAGCTCAGTAAAAGTTCAACAAAATCTGATAATTTATGTTTTTCAGATGGAATCTTTAAGGTCCCCTATGTGACACTGTCACAACAAGACTTAGCACAATAAATCATCTTTATAAACTGGGGTTACTTGCATACTGTAGTCTCAAGAGCATGACTGGAGAAAACAAGTCTTCAGCTTTGTTTACTGTGTAACTGAGCTACAGCAGGCCTCACATTGCTAGTGCCAACACAAGTGAGAGAACAAAGATTTCACTGATACTGTAGCCACTGCTGACAACACATTTCCAGACATCCACATGTTGTCAGAGTAAATATATGCTCTCATTAATAGTACAGAGATGCCCACCTTCGGCTGAGTATTTGTGTCCCTCATGATGGTCATTGGAGAAGGCTCGGCCAGTCCATGTCCAACTATTGTAGGTCCAAACACCCGGGCCAAATTGTTCTTGTCCATTTGACACTGGGGGCTCTTCATGACCCTAGAAAAATTATCAATATTTGGAAATAATGTATCTACCAATACCTTTAATTACAACACTGTATATGCTATTGCAACCAATTTAATAATGTATTTACTACTAAAACTATTTCTAGCTTTTGTTATACTTCTATCTTCCATTATCTGAGAAGTCATTGCTGTTTTTTGTCCAAGGTTCTTTCAAACAGGACAGTCAGTACACAATGTAACAGTAGATCTTACTTCTGTAAATGAAGCATGAGGAAAGCCAAGGTGTCTCTATTAGCCATTGGCAAGTCCTGTATGGCCTGGTACATGATGGCTGCACTGTTGTTTTCATCAGGGATCTCTGATACAGACACAGCAGTTATCAGTTGATCAGAAGGCACCAAGGGGTGACAGTACAGGCTATAACTTCAAATAAGGCCACAAAACCAGCCAAGGTACTTGTAGATTTTCCATATCAAAGCCAATTTAGTAAACTGGAGCTACTAGCTATGTCAGGGGCGTCGTCTTGTGAAGATGGACAAGCAAGCGCATCTACATGGAATAATTCCAGGCATGCACACACACACACACACACATCCTGATTACTCCAAAATTTACCAATTACCCTTTGGACAAGATTATCTAGAAAATAAAAATGAACATGCTGTGATGGAACAATAAGGTGTAGGGGGAACATACTGAGTTGTGATTGTGTTGCAGTCAGCAGGGAATGTTCAGACATTATGGAAAGGACACTCTGCGCTAAATGGATGAGGTGAAGTAAATAAATTACCATGCCTTGGGCACTTAATATTTCTAAGTTTAGACAAGCATCTAAATTTGCTTTTTAAAGTCCATTTGTGAGTGCAGCTAATGCATTTTATAGAGTTGTGGATGTTCCACTGAGTTCCTGCCTTCTATGGAGTTACGGAGGCCAGGTTGATACCTTTCATCTTCAGTGCCTCACATTGCTTCATGCAGCAAGCTTCTTGTAATGTATATTGTAGTATGTGGCAGTTCTAGTGCTACTTGATCTCCACTTGGTGCTTATAATAATACAGTCTAGTTGGGTGGGAGTGAGATGCTTTTATAAACCCCTTGGGTTTAAAAATATCTATTTCCTCTTCTTTCAAATAAATTAATTCTGAACTGAGACTACATACCTGAGGCCTGCATGAAAGCTCTGTGGAGCCGGAAAGTGATGAGAGGCTCCTTTATCTTCCTCAAGAAATCCTTCAGAAGGCCACAGATAACATGTATGTCGTCCACTTTGCTGAGCATTAACAATCCTTTCCCCTGGATATACTTCTCCCTGAGCTCCTTCA
Source organism: Gephyroberyx darwinii (assembly GCA_900660455.1). Lineage (NCBI taxonomy): Eukaryota > Metazoa > Chordata > Actinopteri > Trachichthyiformes > Trachichthyidae > Gephyroberyx > Gephyroberyx darwinii. The sequence goes on along the minus strand of CABFOQ010011709.1, from coordinate 8,246 downwards.
CCAACCGTTCTCCCCCGGGAACTCTGTAAATTCCTCTCTGGAACATGAAGGAGATCAACCATTATTTCAATGGTTCTGTGACACAAATCAGTAGTGGGAATGCACACTTGGATACTTAGGATACGTTTACCTTACCTCTTCTAGTCCCCTTCTTTCAATTTCATTCACACACCGAACTATCAAGAGAGGGACTCTAGGATGGGTCACTGGAGCAAAGCTCTCCAAAGTGCCCTGGAAATGATAAGATCTTATTAAAAAAACACACATTTATCCTACCTGTACTTTGCACAAGATACTTATTTGCCAATAAAAACTGCTCATGGATTAAAAAAATATAAGTGTCTAGTCCTCTATCATATGTTGTATGTGAGAGCAGGAGGTTATGATTACTACACTGAAGTACCGCCTGTACAGGTGCGCCTGGGGTGGCAGGGGAGCAGCCTTCAAGACATTTCTGTTTGCATTCTGGATGAGCAACAACACGGCAATCTCTACACTTCACTGCCATCTTCCCGAAGCGGATCCTCTTACCGCATGGTAAACATGTCTCTGGTCTGATCACCTGAAAGGAAGCATGGATGTACTGTAGCAATTATTCTGACAAACTGGAATGTCTTTCACATTTCACATTGTTCAAGGAGTTTCACTTTTCAGCACGCACACTTCACACTTTGTTGCTGTTTAGGAGACACTTTTGGATTTCGCTGTTAAGTTTTGATTCATCACTTCCTGTGCAGAGAGGATTTCCCACCAGTGACAAGAATTTAATTTGGGCAGATATGGTGAATCTATGGCATCTCTATGAGAGGGGACAGGACATGCTTCTCTGTTGCAGTGATTTAGGCTGTTAAAATGGAAGTATTTTTACTTAAAATTCTTGCAGATTTAAGTTATGTTTTACGGTTATAGGTTGATTGGTCAACCTGCAACTTACAATAGAGGGATATACACTAAAATACTAAAACATGAGACCAAAATCCAATATCACCATGAGCTTTAAGTTTTTGATTTTCAGCAAGACTATTCACTCAAGTGTAAAATCAGTTTTCAGTTCATTTTTTTTCAAGTCAGTTCATACCGTTTTTGACAGGAAAACATGCTTCAGGGGTTTCTCTACTACAGGAGTGTAAACTGGTCTGACGTTGACCTCTGCAGTGGTATCCACCTTTGCTACAGTGTCAGGAGTTGCCATGGTCTCATCAACGGGCACCCACAACGAGGTTTGGTCTGGAGAATGAGAAGTACATCTGTCAACAAGGCTAAAATGCCATCATCATGGTTATACTGGTCAGATGTGGGTTTTAGACAGAAATCAAATTCCTCCAGGCACAGAGTAATTCATGTCATTGTAAATAAAGGTCTAAAAACACATCTTCCTCACCCCCGACTGAAACCAGACATTCTTGTGTTACTGTCCTGGATGACTTCTCTGGGGTCTCCTGGGTAATGTCTATCACCATGTGAATTTGACCTCCATTCTCAGGGGTTGTGACCGATGCCTTCACTATTGTCTCAACTTCCTGAATTACACAGAATAAGCTTTATGGTAAAAAACACATCATTCCAAACTATTGAGTGGCCATGTAAGCTCGGTGGCCAATCCAATGCCTGCTGCTATGAAAGGGAAAAAAATCAGCTTGATGAACTGAGTGGCCATTGTTCCCACCCAGTGATCTCTACTATGTGTGTGGAGGTCTGCCAGTGGCAGCAGACTGGCTAGGTGCGATAAAATACGGTCTGATTTTCATCTAAGTCATAAAAATAGATAATAGGTCTCAAAAACAATGGTTGGAGATCGGTTGCATACATCATTGGGGTTGATGCCACTCAAGTAATTTTGCTGACCTTTTTCTGGTTATCTTCTATTAATGCTACCTAATTAGCTTACTAGCTAACTCATCAAAATAATGTAACATTGTGAAAGGCAATACTAAAGCAGTGAAAAATACATGAGTTGCCTGTTTAGTTAGGCCTGTAAAGCAGTGGTTCTCAATCCAGTCCTCAAGGGCCCCCTTTCCTGGAGGTTTTAGCACTGTCTCTACTCAGACACACCTGAACCAATTGAGGTATCATGAAAACATGAAGCCTCTAATTGGTTCACGTGTGCCTGAGTAGAGATGGAGCTAAAACCTCCAGGACAGGGGGTCCTTGAGGACTGGATTGAGAACCACTGCTGTAAAGTCCTTTGAGGCTTTTTTGTGGAAAAGGGCTATAATATAAATGTGACTTGACTTTGTAGCTGCACGGGATCACGGGATACTACACAGATGCAATCAGAGTCTCTCGCACTGTCCACAATTGTTCAGAATAGAGAGATTACAGTTGCCAACGTTCTACGCTAACTAGTGAGCTACATCATTGATATAACATCACATGAGGAACAGTATTATATGTTTGGCAAATAAGATCTCGCCATGTTTCTCCCCTGTTTTTGCTGACCTGGACCACTGGAACACTTGGAGGCTGTAATTAGGAGCTACCGATCTGGGAATTTCCAACTTCCAGCTTTGAATGGAATGCAGCATTAGTTACAGCTCTTTAAACATAAGCAAGTTACGCCCTGTTGATTAAATTGACCTGTGTAGTTTGACTAAAAAACAATTTGTGTTTTTGTCCCTTGTATGCTTTGCTAGGTTTAAAATTGAGGGCCTAAGCCAAGTCAGAATCAGCACAGTCAAAACCCTCTTAGTTCCACTTCAGCGGGTTGAAAATAACTTTCATCAACTCAGCTGCTCCTTTTTCTGTGTGGTCAAATACGTCTCAGCAAGAGCTTTAGCACAAACAATGTCTGCAACTAAGAAATCCTAAATTGCGGGGCTGTACATACTCTGTTCCAACTGCCTAAACTTGAAATTGGGTAATTTCTTTTTTTCTAACCATGCACAATGCTATGAAATTGTTTTAATGTACTTAAATACGGCATATTACTTTCTCATCTCAAAGTTAGATCAGTCGTTTTAGTTCTGTGTCAAAACATACAGTATTTACAGCTAACGGTAAAATAATCTGCAATTGAGATGCTACTGACAGTCATTTTTCAGCCTCTATTTACCTTTTCCACAGTTTTTCTCTCCAGCAAGTCTCCAGAGCCATTTCCTACTCTCCCTCGCTTCCCAGCTGGAACACCAACAGTTGGTCCCATAGACGATCGCTGTGAAAGTCAATAGAACATTGATTACTCTTTTTTTTTTTTTTTTTTAAAGCATCATTGATATCATAAATCACATCACAGTAGTTTTATTTTCACATGACCCATACAGTAAAAACCCAGGTTGCTAAGGCGTTCAGCAGGACTAGAAGAAATACTAGAGACTAATATCACACATAAGAACTGATCAAATTCTAGTAACTCCTACTATTTTACTGACACTGATGTGCTGTAATATCTGCTAGGCGATGTTCATTTTGTGCAAAAAATTAGCATGAGCTATTAAAACAATAATGCAATTTAAGGCAGGATCCATGTAAACACCACACTGATTATTTCAGTGTCATTACGCTTTTAGTAGGAGTAAGCATAATTGCAATAACACATATTGAGTATTTTGATTTTACTGGCATTATTAGAGACCAGTCAGAACATGTACACACCATCACATTTCTTTAAAGCTGCATTATGTAACTTTTCAATGTAAAAATACAAGCGGCTCATCAGTCTAGTTCATGTGGGGCTGCAACAGAGAAGACTGGCCCCTTCTCCTTTCATTGAGCCACTCCATTCACCAATACCAATGAAGTTGTAGTCGGGTAGGTACACTGGCGGGAACGTTTTCTCTGAGCACAGGAGGTGACGAATTGAAATTTACGAGCCGTACACACACACACACACTCCGAAACAGCAGTGAGCGAGCTAGCGCCACGACTATCGCTACAGAAAGATAGATTAAACAGTTACCTCTCGCTGCCACTTGGGGCCGCCAAAGACTAAATTACATAGTTACATGGTGCAGGTTTTAACTGTGATCAAGTTGCACATGTGTAGTTAGTGACATAGCTCAGCTTATTGTCAGTTTTGTTATTTCTGTTTGAATACAACAGAACATAACCATCTTACATGAAAGCCAGATTATTTGTGGAGGTCTCACTATATATTATTATTACTATATGTAAACGGCTTAATTCCAATGTTGTCTTTCTCGGACTATTGGCAATAATCACATAATTGTGCACGTAAAAAAAAAAGTAAAAAAACAAAACAAAGAGTAACCTTATCTACAGTTTGTGAGGCGTATTGCAGCTTACCCTCTTTTCTCTGGCTCTAGATCTCAGGGGCTTAATCACAGTTGTATCCAGGTCCTGAACCAATTTAAACAAGAGTCAGGGGTGAAACCTTCCTTTCAGAGCAGTTTCATCAAGTTGATGAGTCATGTCATCTAGCTTTCTTATCACAATAGGTCACACTGCTTGTTATGCTACAGTTAAGTTTGCCCTTTTAGGCAAATAAGGAAAATTCAGGAAAACTATCATACCATGTCATCATCTGTTCTATCATAGCTGATATCAGAGTGTGAGAGGAAAGATGACTCGTCAATGACGGACAACCTGAGAGAAAATAAGAAACAGTTCAATAATCAATTACAAACAGCATGCAATATGTTTTTCCACAAAAGCAAACTAGGAGGCCAATGCATCTATTACCGTTTACTGCTCTTGTGCAGAGTGACATTGGCTCCCTTGTGGTCGAAATTGGCCAGTAGACTTTTCTGCTCGTCATTCAGACATGCACTAGATTTGCTGTCATGGACCAGAATGTCACACATCAGCTGCATCTGCCTCTGCTGCAAAACCAACAGGGTGCCAAGTTTGAGCCTGTCCTCAGGTTAAAAATAATCAAATCACCCACATGCACTTGAATGATGTGAGTGTACAGCTATGCAGCAGCGAACATCAGGCACTGCAGTGATGGTAAGACGACACGACAGACCAGTGGATGTCGGCTGACCTCTTGTCTCTCACGGCCACAGCTTTGTCCATACTTTGTTACAGTTGACCTCTAACCTCCTCTAACACAAGTCTATTTTTTTACATATCTAATCTTGTTACTGCATTTTCTTGTTTTGTTTTCAATAAATAAGTAAATCTAATACTTCCCAACTGCAGAAAGGTTTATAGGGCATAGTGAAATTCATTGGTTTCTAGCAGTGCTTCCTGTGGGACTCACCAAGTACTGATAGTCTGCCTCAACTTTGTAGCGCTTCTTAATCTCCACATCCACCTGGTTGCGTGCATGTTTCAGTTTCACCTCCAGAGCGGCTCTGGCCACGTCTGATTTCACCAGCAGCTCCTTGAACTTCTTCAGCTCCAGCTCAGTGTGAAGCCATTTTTTTCTAGTGGCCTCAAAGTTTTTAACGACTTCAACCAACTCTGAAATCATCAGGGAAAAGACAGTTTCCCCTGTGTTCCTTCAGCAGCTGCCGCTCCCCATAAATCTCATAACCTCATAAATTCATTATCTAGCCTTGCTTTTCAATTAAAACAAATACATAAAGGGCAATTACACAATTATTCCATAAATCATGATATATTTATCCAATAAGAGCATATATTAAAACTGTAACCCCAATCCATCATCCTTTACTGTACAAAATGCAAAATGAGGAATAGTGGAATTTCACCTCTATTTCCTTTACTAGACTTAAGCATAGTGACAGTGTATTTGAAGGATTATTTTCACCATACAGCTCACTCTCCCCACTGTTCTCCCCATCAACAGTTCAGACAGTTACAAATTATGAACTAAGTCATACTTTATCAGATGGGGGTCTGTGGGCCAACGTGGATGTATTTGGGGGTCTGACAGTTAAAAGTTTGGGAACCCCTGGTTTAGCCAAGGTCTTACCTAGTTCTGTGTTCAGTGCATTTTCCTCCATAGTAATCCTCTGAAGGTACAAGGCCAGGAGCTCTCCAACGATGACCCCTGATTCCCCCATTGCTGCTGGCAAAGCAGCTCTTCAGTATGTAAGACTACACTGAAAATCCTGTCTCCACACTGCAAACATTACATTAAGAAGTATTTTTAATCCAGTATCAAATG
>CABFOQ010011705.1:4732-44539 GCA_900660455.1 Gephyroberyx darwinii | reverse complement strand
AACACATTGGTGTATGTATTATTCTGAAAAAGAGTGTGGCTGTGTGTGCGTGCGTGTGTGTGTGTGTGTGTGTGTGTGTGTGTGTGTGTGTGTGTGTGTTTACAGGGGTGTCAATATATTAATTAGTCAGAGATAGTGTATGAGATAGTGTATAGTGACCCACCATTCATTGCCTGACCAATTAAATCAATGACATATTAAACTCCTAACTCCTAAAGGACAGACTGGGACTGGTTCAACTGTGTTTGGATCTACTGCTGTAAATGCCTATAATGCTGTAATACTGGTGTCAGGTCTGTGGTTGTTGTGTGTATTTACCCCACAGAAGGAGACGCCCCTGGCTAATGCCGTGTTTTGGGCAGCACGGAAGGGCAACTTGGCTCTACTTCAGCTACTGCTGAACAGCGGCCGTGTGGATGCAGACTGCAGAGACAGTGTAGGGACACTGCATGCCCTGGCTTTAACCATAACCCACCTGTGGTAGGAGCGAAAGAGAGATTATACCCTTTTGTGTGTGTGTGTGTGTGTGTGTGTGTGTACCAACACAATTCCATACCTGTATTTGTACATTTTTTCCCACTTATAATAGAGTTTTCCTTTGTACTGAAGTTGTATCATGATCTGGAAAATCTGCAAAGTTTCAACATATTTTGTGCAATTTTCAGCAAGTGATCATAATCAAGCACTCAGCTGGACCCAGCAAGGTTTTTAACTTCTTGTTGCTATTTTTTTTTTCAGTATGGAACCACAGCACTGATGGTGGCTTCATATAGTGGCCACTATGAGTGTGTCAAGGAGCTTGTCATGCAAGGAGCAGACATCAACTACCAGAGAGAGGTATAACATCAAAGTCATCGGCTAGTTCAAGGAAACAAGAGAAGACTTGAACTGTTGAACTATTGACTTGAACTTTGATGTTAAGCAAATTCATTTTAGTATACAGAAGCATAATTTTCCATACTAACTGACAGGCTTGGGGCCATGAATAAGGGCAAATTGGCAGTGTGAGCATGACCAATAAAAGTAAAGGAAAACCACAGAAACAACTTGGCGCCAATCCATTACATCACAGCACATTAGAACAATTGAAATATTTATTAGCGCGGGAAGTTGCTTTCAATATAGACGCAAACATCAAAGGAATAAAAACATTCCAGTCTGTTTTTTGTTTTTGTTTTCCAGACAGGTTCTACTGCCCTGTTCTACGCCTCCCAGCAGGGGCACGATGACGTTGTGAAGCTCCTCTTTGAATTTGGTGCCTCTACTGAATTCCAGACAAAGGTATTGCTGTGCGAGACAATGACGTGTATTATGGTCAGAATAATAGTGTGTGTGAGTGAGAATGCTGCTACTGCGTCATCTCAGACTATGACTCAGAGGACATTATGCAGAGACAAGAAGAATACGCTGTGCTTTAATATAACTTTTTTTTTTTTGCTATTTTTTTATCTACTATTTTTGTATTATTTTGTTATTGAATATACAAGACAGCTGCTCCACCTGCTAGCTTGTTTCTTTTGTGTGCTTTCACGTGTTGGCAGGACGGTGGTACGGCTCTCACTGTTGCTTGCCAGTATGGCCACTCGAAGGTGGTGGACACCCTTCTGAAGAATGGAGCCAACGTTCATGACCAGCTGAATGTGAGCCCCTGTGCATCCACATCTTCAAGCTCTTAGTCCTGTCGCTTCTCACTGCCATTACCCTGACATGGCCCTCTGTAAGCCTTGTTGTCTGTTAGGAATATGGTTGTTAGTTGCACACAATGTCCTCGTAGCTGGAATCTCACCTCTCAGGTTTCTGCTGACTGCTGAGTCAGACAGAGCTGACATTTTTCAGGATTGGTTTCTCCTTCAACACAGGAAGTAGTACACAAGAACAACCCAACTACACAGAATAATGTATATAAAGGATTTAAAAAAAACATTTCTAGTATTAGTAATACACTTTTTTTTTCCTTTGGGGGTTTCCTTTTTGTTAAGCATAAGCCAAATAATATTTGGAGTCCTTTACAATATAAATGAGCAGATCAACTTGCAATGGTGCCTTTTCATTTTCTATCATTTGTTCAAACAGTCCATGCACTGCATACAAGTATTGGCTTGCGGATGAGATGGTTCTCTTGTCGTGTTTCAGGATGGTGCCACCCCTCTTTTCCTTGCTGCCCAGGAGGGTCATGTGACTGTGATACGTCAACTGCTGTCATCTGGAGCCAAAGTTAACCAATCAAGAGAGGTAAGGTATCTGTTAGAATTACTGCACTATGTGGTGAATGCTTTAAAGGAAAATGGACTCAAAAGTGCACATAGACTCTCTCTCTGTCTCTCTCTCTCTCTCTCTCTCTCTCTCTCTCTCTCTCTCTTTAGCTCACAATTCCAGCTCTTTCATATATTTTTTCATTATCTTTACTCTGCTCTGACCGCTTATTTGATTGGCCCATGTTCTCCTTTTCCACTTTCCTTTCATTTCCTATGTCCTCTTCCACTGCGCCCTCCCCTCCCCTCCCTTAATTTTACAGGACGGCACTGCCCCCCTATGGATGGCAGCCCAGATGGGTCAAAATGAGGCAGTGAAGGTCCTTCTCTTACGTGGTGCAGATCGGGATGCTGACAGACAAGTATGCCATTCTTTGACAATGATTTGCTCTAGGGTGACTATATATCAGGAATGAATGTATAATTTCAAATATCACTTTATCCTCTAGTGTAATATTTCCTATACTCTCTAAAGGATGGATCGACCGCGTTATTCAAGGCAGCTTTCAAGGGGCACAACAGTGTCATTGAGGAACTCCTCAAGTTCTCTCCTTCACTTGGCCTTCTCAAGGTAGAATATGCTGCAATGTTTCTTCATTTAATACTTTTCCTCCAATACTGATAAGGAGCAGCTTTTTTGTAATTTGTATTTATTTATATGTGTTTGTATTAATATTTGCCCTTTCCAGAATGGCTCTACGGCCCTTCATGCTGCTGTTGTGGGTGGTAATCATAAAACTGTTTTACTTCTGCTTGGGGCCAATGCAGATCCCACACTACCTAACAAGGTAAGGCACTTTGATTGGAAAGATGTGATGATTATCAGATTGTACATGAGTAGATACATCAAGACACTCAGTGCAATTGTGTATTAACTGACTTTTTGTTACATGTATTTTTTGCAGAACAATGAACTGCCTGCAGATCTTACAAAGAGTGATCGAATCCTAAGGGTTCTACATCCAAAAATCTTAAATGGAAATAGTTGATGACAACCCCAGATTCCTACCAATAGGCCTGGTTTTCCTGCAGCAAGGTGCAGTGAGGGAAAAGAGAATAAAGTGTCAAACCTATTCAACTACAAGATATACATGGTGCTTGCTTTTGATTGCAGATGAAATGTCTTGATTAAACCTGGACTATGTATAGAGTAATATAATGTGCAACCAAAATGCATTTGTTTTACATGTTCCTGTGTGTTGTTCTATATGCATTTTTATTTAAATCTTTTACCCTAGGTGTTGTAAGATTTCTAGATATTTTGCAAAATTTGATTTGCCTTTTTAATAAATGTAATAAACTGTAAATTTGTTAATTAATGGAAACGTGGCAGTCTAAAAATGTCTTTGGCTGGTGTATGAGGATTTCCAGTGTGAGCTCATATTGAATATTCTGGTAATATGACAGACCAGTATTCACTAGAGGTCAGTGTTTTCTCAAGAAACTGGCACAAAGATTGACACCTGCATATGAGAGTTTGCGTGACACCTGTATGCCAAACTTCATTGCAGTCCCATTCCTTTCATTCTCAACAAAAGTATAGATTTTAGCATTATAAATACATCTGCATTGATTTTGCAATTTTTTATGATGCTATACTATATCGGCAGTGCTTTACCAACGCACAGTAGCTGCTGTCTATCAGAACTATCAGCCCAATAACAGGTGTCACGTGATCACCACGGAAGTAACATCAACATATTGATGCGGAAGAGAAAAATAGGATTGAGCATTACAACTTTCTGCGCTCTAAATTATCCTAACATGAAACATCGTCCACAGCGGTAATTATAAAACGAGGGATTACAGGTTTACGGGGTTATTGAAAGCAGGAAAGTGGACGGCACGGTAGGCTAAAAACTTTGACCATCGCAACAACAACACCTATGGCAAATTTACAGGTGAGCGACCAAGTGAACTAGAAAGGAAGCTAGAAGGTTATATAAGGCTAGGGTTGTCATTTTCAAAAGAATGATCAGAAAATGAGCAAAATGAGCTAGAAAACTAGCAATTGACCAACAATTGAAACTCGTAGTGAGTTAGTAAGTTAGATATTTGTTTCAGAAAAGATCTCATAAGTACTTATGCCCAGAAAAAGGAAACATTTACAGCATTTTGACATCTTGCCTTTATAGATCAGCTTCATTTTTCCCTTTATGTCACAGAAAGCTATAGATCTTGCAAGCAAAGCTGCAGAAGAGGACAAAGCAAAAAACTATGAAGAGGCCCTCCGATTATATCAGTTTTCAGTGCAATACTTCCTTCATGTTGTAAAGTGTAAGTAACTTCAAATTTGGCATTTATTTGATTTTTATAGCTTTTGCATAATGTACATATTTCATTCCACTTGCATAGCATTGTTTGCATTCATTTTATTACACTTAATCTGTATAGCACATATTCCAGATCCTCCCATAATGTAATTCACATTCAGTGCATCCTTTTATATGTGTGTACTTGATACAGATGAGGCCCAGGGAGATCGAGCAAAGCAGAGCATCAGGGCCAAGTGTGCAGACTACCTGGACAGAGCTGAACAGCTGAAGGAATATCTGAAGAAGAAGGAGGCCAAGCCTCCAGCCAAGCCTGTCAAAGAGTCCCAGTCAGATGATAAAGGGTGAGGGAGAGTAGTAGGATTGTGTAAAAGTGTAGCGTAAAAGGGTACTAGTCCAGTGGCTCTTGTTTATTGCTATCTCAATAACCACAGGCCTCCAGGCTATAAAAACTTCCAGCCATGTTAAGAGGACTGATGTTTGAGATGTGATACATATGAATGAATCATGACGTGTGCTGTTGTGGTTTTGTGTCAGGAGTGAAAGTGATGATGGTGATGACCCAGAAAAGAAGAAATTCAAAAATCAACTCTCAGGTGAACGACACTGTCACAACATTGGATGAACACATAGATGCATAGACTCTGAACTATCACTTACTGATCTCTCTCTTGCCAGGTGCCATTGTCATGGAAAAGCCGAACATTAAGTGGGATGATGTAGCTGGACTGGAGGGTGCAAAAGAAGCCTTAAAAGAAGCTGTCATCTTGCCCATCAAATTCCCTCACCTGTTCACAGGTAGGGAACACAAGACAACTCTAAATTTACTAAAGTCACCAGTGCACCTACAGCTGTGTATTTCTGAAAATATTTATTCTTGAATATCGTCTGTCTGTCTAGGAAAGCGAACTCCTTGGCGGGGGATCCTACTGTTTGGTCCTCCAGGAACAGGGAAATCTTACCTGGCCAAGGCAGTAGCCACAGAAGCCAACAACTCCACCTTTTTCTCCATCTCCTCTTCCGACCTGGTGTCAAAGTGGTTGGGGGAAAGTGAAAAGTGAGGACCAAGTCCGATAGATGATGATAACACTGGGAGCCTAAACCGACTGATGTGCAGACTAATCTATTCCTTACAACATTGCTCACTAAACCTGTTTTCCCCCTTCTCTCTCTCTCTTTCTCTAGGTTGGTGAAGAACCTGTTCACTTTAGCTAGAGAGCACAAGCCATCTATCATTTTCATCGATGAGATTGACTCTCTCTGCGGCTCCAGGAGTGAGAATGAGAGTGAAGCAGCTCGTAGAATCAAGACAGAGTTCCTTGTCCAGATGCAAGGTGAGTAAGAAGAGCTTTTGAGTAAGATCTGAGTATCCGCTCTTCATTTTATGTTCAGAAAATAAAGGCCTTGTCATTCCCTCTCAGGTGTTGGAAACGACAATGAAGGAGTCCTGGTCCTGGGAGCCACAAACATACCATGGACATTAGACTCGGCTATTAGGAGAAGGTCAGTTCAAATCATGGCTCTGGGTTTAGTCACCGCTACCTCATATAGAACACCTCAGAAACTTAAAACCTCCCTAAACTCCTTTGAAAGAGGTGAACAAATTCTGAAAAACATTCAAGCTGGCATGAAAATCTTCATCTGTCCGTGTCTTAGGTTTGAGAAGCGGATCTACATTCCTCTGCCTGAGCAGCATGCCCGCTCCTTCATGTTCAAACTGCATCTTGGTGCCACCCCCAATGAACTCACAGAGTCAGACTTCATGCAGCTGGGCAAAAAGACGGAGGGCTACTCTGGGGCTGACGTCAGTATTATTGTCAGGGATGCCCTCATGCAACCTGTCAGAAAGGTTCAGTCAGCCACTCACTTCAAGAAGGTAAGATGAAAAGCCATGATAGATGTTATCCTATCCTTGCTATTTGTGCTATTTCAAAACCAAGTCAATTGGAAATCCAACTTATAGCTTTGGTTCCAAGACAGGAAAAAATGAAACTATGACCACTTCATCAGGATTGTATTGGACAGTCCATCCAAAGTGTAGTTGAATTCTTCCTTTGGTTCATTTCGCTACACAGTACACTTTGATAGCGCAAGGTCATCACTGATTTTGTTTCTTTGTGCCCTTCCACTTTCACACACTTAGGTTCGTGGGTCATCATGGAACAATCCCGGTGTTGTGGTCGAAGACCTCCTGACTCCATGTTCACCGGGTGATCCTAATGCCATAGACATGACGTGGATGGATGTTCCAGGGGAGAAACTTATGGAGCCCGTTGTTTGCATGGTGAGAAGAGCCGCTTTGGGTTCTACATAGAACATTATGTAGTGGTCCGGAGGAGGAACTTGTGTGCATGTTTTTTACCATAATTATTATTATTTTTTACATATAATCATCCATTAATCAGTGTTTATTTTGTATTATATGCTTTCTGACCTCTCTCTAATATTCTTTGTGCAGTCTGACATGCTGAGGTCTTTGACCAACACCAAGCCAACCGTCAATGAGCAGGACTTGGACAAGCTGAGGAAGTTTACAGAAGACTTCGGGCAAGAGGGTTAATAGTTTTCAAACATCTCCTCTCCGCATCCTTTCATGGATCCACTCAGGCTCACATTTACTTCTCTATTCCATAGTTCTAAGTTTCCATATTTTTTTTACCTTCTGTGTATTTTGTTTGTTGCCAAGCAAAGATATTAACCTTTATTATTTTAATGACCGGTGAGACTTAGCAAAATTACTATTGTGTATAGATGGTGATGGCTTCAGTGGATGATTCCATTAATCAATTAAATGTATTTTCAGAAATTTTTCCCAACACTAAATACCTCTTCCTTTATTGTTAGGAGAATCATATTGCACTAGAGAATTCATGTTATGGTATTTGGCTTTTCAGTGGAATTTTTGCCAAAGCGCTCTGGTGATACCAGTGGTAGTATCAGTGATTCAATATGGAAATAGTGCACTCAATCAAGTCCACTTAGTAAAACGCCAACCCTTAATAAGAATTATTATGGCTTTATTTAAAGACTGATTAATCATCTGTAAGGGCAGGTAGCCCCTAGTACAGATCATCTGTGTATTGTGTTGTTACTGACCTTAATGGTAAAATATTGTGCAATAACACTTGTTTAAGAATTGAAGAATTAATCTGCCTTATTTGAACCGTAGTTTCTACATTTTGCCAAATTTAGAAATACGTATAGGAGTGCAATTATTACAGGAGTGGCTTGGCAACGTGCTGCCAAGCCCGTATTTTCTTTTGCGTGCCTTTATAGAGTTTATGCATATTCTGTCACATCTCTCATATACTGAATCTTTTGTGATACTAATATGTAAGATACATGCACTGTTCTGTTTCATGTATGATGTGGTGTCCCTTTTGTTGGGCGCTCTAAATTTCTAGTTATTGCTGTGAAGAGCTGTATTTTTAAAATCTCTTCAATTTTTGTAGTCTGTAGTAGTCAGTTCTCATCAAGGTCCTGTTCTGAATTATTTCTGGATTATGTCAGTATGCTCAATATCTGTTGTCTTTGGGTTTATTTGAAATATATATTTGCATTTTAAGTTTCCTTTTGGGATTTACAGAGTTTATATTATGGTTACATAAATAAAACCTATGTTGCTATAACAATTGCACTTTTGTTTTATCCTGCATTACGTGTTTTGCGAACATTTTAAGAGGGTTTTGTTAAAAAAAAAACAAGAAATACAACACTCACTAATGACTTTGTGAATATATTTAGTAGTTAAAATACATCTCTTAGCTAAATGTCAGATATTTTGACTTTAAATGGCAGGTAAATTCATAATTGATTAGTACATATAAGAGAAGTATAATAAGTTTTAACTTCATTTCACATCTTGAAACAATTTGTAAGGCTCATGGAAAAAGGACATTAATGTTATGCTACTAGCACATGGTAGCGGGGTTTTGAATTGAAATCCTTGTACATGAAATTGGGAGGTACAAGTCTTTTCAGTCCATCTCATGAATAGAGCAATGTAATATCTGTTTGAAATGCAGACTAAAATATAATCGCTAGGACATTTCTATATATCACATTTTAGTGATACACAAATGTGTGACCGTAATCACAAATAACAAGAATTATGGCAAAAGATGAAAATATTCAAGTCACTTGGAGTGTGGAATATAAGTCAAGTTAAGGCCAACTGAAATGTACTTCTATGTCAAAGAGACTGATTAACCTGATGTACAGTGTTTGTACTTACTGTACCAAGTCTACCAAAATCCTTGAAATTAAATAAAAAGAATGATTCAACAGCTGCCATACATGTCATGAAAATATACGAGTTTAGAAGAGTGAAGTCCCTTTTCCCTTCGAAGCTCAGCCTATACATGCCAATGTTTCCCATACACAGACTTATTTGTGGTGATGACAACATCAGACTGGTCCACCACAACCAGATTCTCCTAAATGGTAAAATACCATTTAAAGTGATTATTGCTTTGCATGTGCACACTCCTTCACACCACACAACTCTCACCCAGCCTGCTTCCACCACAAATAACCCGAGAACCTGGAGAAACACTGCATGTTCAAAACCAAAATAGCCAAGCAATACATGTGGAGTAATGTAAAATGGCAAATGGTAAAATATACAGAGACAATGGCAAACCTGTGCAAAAGCAAATATTTGAACATAAAGATCTTGAGGATCATACAGCAACAATGGAGGATAAATGTGCTCAAAGAAATAGGAACAAACTCAGATATGACTCAAACACAATCCTTACTCTTACTAGGAAAAAACTGTTTGGGGCATCTGCTGAGAGGACCTGAAATGTACATAACCTGAAAGAAGTGACGTCTTTTCTGCAATTTAAATAATTATTTGTGTTTCTTCATGAGTACATTCACATTCAGACAAAACAAAGGGGGTGGGGAACTGCCACAGCCAGGAGGGGCTGTTAGAAAGTGCGAACAGTATTTATATAGAGAAGACTTTGGTAAGGACACAAAAGGAGTAATTCACTGGCACATCACAGCAATGCCTCATAGGTGGAAAGAGATGGAGATGGAGACATTTTCTCCATCTCTACATGATAGCACAGAGAAGAAGCCAAAATGTTGCAAATATGGGGATATGGTGTGCCACTAGATATATATTAGTAAGGTTACATTTCCTATGAAGACACTAAAAGACAGAGAAGAGAGAGCCGAGAGCCAATCCAGTTGCAGCCCCTGCCAGCATGCCCATAGCCATATCTCCTCTGTCGTCACGCTGGCGGTCTGTGAGAATAACATGGTTCACCCCATGAGGAGTGTACGCACCTACAAAACACAGTGGGAAAGAGATGACTCAATGTAAGTTTGCCATGCTGAAATATAAGATATATATATATAGGTTCATCATTGCTACACAATGAACTGTCAGACAAAAACTTCAAATTAACCTGTGGCAATTTAAGGATATGCTGACAGAAAGATACCTCATATAGCTCTGGAAACATCAGAGGAGCATCATATTCATATACAACAATAAGTGCCACCTTACATCACTAGGAAATAAGCAGCTCTCCTTACCTTGGTACTGATAGGGATATGCAACTGTATAGGGCTGCCCATCAGCCGCATATACAATCTGTGTACCATGTGGTGGAGGTGCAACATAGTCTCCATAAGGGCCCTGGACATAAACCTGGTGAAAAATAATACAGAAACAAATTCACAAAAAAAAGCAAGAAATAAGTAATGCATCCGTGTCATAAGCTGAAATCCTGCATTCTAGTGTTAAGGTGCATATTCAGAAAACAGATGACATTTTATTTATGATTAATCCTTATCTTTGACCTTAAAAGATAGTTCCTCCATTATCAAGTTTTTGCCCGTTTCCACCCATCTCCAGGGACTAGCAAAGGCCCTCTATCTACCTATGACTTGAGCTTAACTGAATAACCCGATAGATCCCAATGCCTTCACAATGTTCCTTAAAAGCTCCAGAAAAATAGTTTTCATGTGTACTATGCTACCACTTGTGTGTAGGATAGTTTCAGCAAAAATAATTCAGAGATGCCTATACTGCTGGTAACTCCATGACCATGAGGCTTTAGTTTTGCTATACAAATATGTAGAAATTTACTGGACATTTTCCCTTGTTCTAAAATGTATTGTCCGAGTTTTGATATAAAGAGTGAGTTTAGTTCGTTTTTGAGGCTATAAAAGGTTTGCTTACATTTGTAAACAATATTCATGTTTACAAAAAAAAAATCTAAATTAGCTAAATATGCTTCTATTGGAGACAAATCTAGTGTCAAGTTATTATTATCCCCTTTACTTTACCTGAGGTGGGGCAGCAAATTCTGAGTAGGGGGGAGGAGCTGAGGCAACCACTTCCTGTGCAAAGCCAATCTGAGGAGGACCAACCACCTAAAGGATGAATTTGAAAAAATGGTGATAACAAAAAGTGATAACAGCAATTGCTGCCATATTCTATAGTACTGCTTTCTATTGACATTTCATTATTGCTATTTCATTACTCCCCCTCCCTGATGATTTACAAGTCCAGAAGAAGGGGAGTTAAGCCTATCTGAGGCCATATGAGGTAGAGACACAACATTTAGGATTTTGACTCCTTATTCTGGTGAACAAAGGCCCAATAATAATAATAATAATAATAATAATAAGATGTAGCAAAAACTCACCGCATTAATTCTAGCATCTTGAAGAGCCATGGTCCATGCCCTGAAATACAGAGTGAAAATTAGGATTTCAAGCTAGCTTTACTATGAATATATAACAACTGAATACCTAGCCTATCAAAAATGAGAACCTTAAACTTCACAGACAATAAAATAAAAATAAGGTAAGACACACAGAGACCAAATACATTAATGAAAATGACATAATGCCATTTGGAAGATTAAAGAGAACTAGTGAGCTGCCTTACAGAGCATCATCTGCACTGTCTGCACAGAGGCTGATGACCCGCCCATCTCTGCACACTATCTGGAGCAAAGAATCACGTCTCTTTCCTTCTGGTGGGTTCAGCTCTGGGGATGCAGAGGGCAGGACGAACACCCAAGGTGGGTAAATTAAAAATCAAGAGGGACAGATTTTGTTCCAAATGTGAAATGAGGACACCTTGAAACAGATGGCAAGTACCTTGACATGCAGTGGAACTGCGGATGTTAATGCAGTCTACCCTCATGTGGATATCATCCTCCATGTCTCGACGTTGCTGGTCATCATAGAACACCAGTCGTCCATCAGCCCACAAGTCAAACCAGTTTCTCTTCCACCGACGCAATATGGTACCTTACATAGAAATATGGTACAGTCAAATTCAGTCCAAACTGATATTATTTACACAGGAATTCATATACATTGTCACAGCATTTTCACAACATGGATACTTGAATTCTGGGTGTAATATACATACATTAACGTTTATACCAATGTGCACTATCAATGAAGAAACTGTTGAAGCCAGTTGTAGGCCTATACTCACTCTGTCGGTGGAGCCAACCACTTTTCACAATGGACATCTTAGGGGGAACACCTAAAACAATAAAAATATTAGAGTCTATTGCCATCCATCGATGATGTGTGTATGGCATGGGAAGGGCTAGGCTAGGGCGTGGCATGTGCTTTAAGTTTAACACAACACTCATCATTACCTTACATTACAGTCATTTAGCAGACGCTTTTATCCAAAGCGACTTACAATAAGTACATTCAACGTAGGTAGGCAAGAGAACTACTAGTCACCAGAAATCGTAAGTGCATTTCCTTCCTAAACAATCATCTAAGAGCTTGTTTATCACTATCGGTACAAGTCCACGTTGGCCATTTATGATCAGGATCAATAGTACTCAATGCAAATTGAGACAGTGGTTACAATTATTGCTCAACAGTGAGAAATCAGCCATCAGAATAATTTGTTATTAAAGATTTCTATGAAATGTAACGTTAAAGCAACATTTCACATCAGTAGAACATACATGTTTATGATCAGAAATGTCATTTTAGTCTCTGGTCTAGGTTAATCGAATTAAAATACTATGTACAGGTCTGTGTGTATGTATCTTACATGTGCAAGCGCTCGGCCATCTTTATAAATAGCTAACAGGGAGGAGTAATAATGTAAACATCGCAATAACCAAGAGATCACATGTCAGTGAAACAATACGTTTCCTCTATGGTGCCTGGGCCTAACGTAACGTTGTGCACAGGCTAGCTTGTTCGATAAGGACGTTAGTAGCTAGAGAAACCTAGCTAACAGTGTTCGTTACAACACCAAAACGGTTCCTTCTTGGCTTTGAAAACAGTACATTTTGTTCGAGCGACGCTATATTTGTCTTACTTACCTGATTATCTGTATAGTTGACGGAAAGATGACACTAGCTCAACAAGTCGAGCTAGAGCAAACAGGGAGCTGAGAGATATATAGAAAAACAAGATCACTCCCTACGAGCCGAAAAGCTTGAACGGATAACCGGACACAGCCTTTACGCTTCTCAGTGGCTTTACTGTCTTTAGCCCCGCCCACCGTGCCTCTTCGCGAAGCTTGAATCTCTTTGGAGAGAGGTATGCTTGTTTGTTTTGAATGACGTAATGACGTAATCAGCTGACTATGTTGGCAACGCTAGCCCATGCAGGGGGCACTCGTTTAAAAACGCACTATACCCTCTCTATACCCCGTGACAGACACTGACAAGGGCCGAGTGTAGTTTATATACTGCGACAGCGGCAGAACGTCCAAGATCGAGTAATTTATTATAAGATTCTGTTAGCGTTACCCCGATTTGAGAACACTAATGTTGATGGATATGATTTGGTACGGAGCTGGACACATGTTTATAATATGGGCAGAGAGTGAAACATTTGATCAGCCATTCCTCTAATGTTCTGTCATTGCCCTAACAAATGAAATATTGGTCTTATGAAACTATTCCTCATTTTACTGGGGACCCCATGGAGCCCCCTCAAGGGCCTCTATGGGTCCCCAGAACCCACTGCAGTCAGAATTGCGAAAAAAGAATATATTACGATAAACAAGAAACACTGTAGCCCTTGAGCCTAAACCCTGTATTTGTGTAGTGAAGTGAATATTCAGATTCTATTTGAATAAAGTATTTGTGTGACTGATATACATACAGTAAGATAAGCGAACATTGCAGTTGGAGTTGCGGCTACGCTCTGCGCATGTGTGATACAGTCTACGATCGAAGTTCTCTTCACCTCTTTGAGTTGTCGCCTACAGCTTAGTACTGCTAGTTGACTCCCGGGAGCAACGTTTCTTTGGCCAGGGCGGGAGACTGAGTGGTAACAGCTGTTTGACGGACAACCCAGGGTCACAAAACGCGCGCACCAGTTATCTAGCCAACTTGGAAGATAACGCAGTAGACAGTAGAAAGCTAGACAGCTAACTGAAATGGCGACGGCAATATACTTGGAACATTACCTTGACAGTAAGTGTCTATCTGGCGAATGAACTCTGTTGATATTAAGTATTTTGAACATATTGCATCATTTTATAGTTTAGACTGCATTGAAAGGTTGTTTTCCCCCAACTTATCAAGCTTTGGATGGGTGACTGATACCAGCACAACGAGGTAGCTAGCTACTCACTAGCGTTAGCTACCATTTGACTAGTTGTATACCGTTAGCTCGTTAGCTTGCTATAGTGGCGCTACGCAAACTTGTACCCTCTATGAATTGTTTTCATAGATGGTGTATATAATCTACATCCAAGAACTACCGGTATGCTTCTGCAATACATTAGCATTACCATTATCTGTCGCTGAAAACTCAAGTTAGCTGCCCGTCTTTACAAAACCGTTACTTGATTTGTGTTTGCATAGAAAAACATCTTTAACACTGGTAACTTAGTTACACTGCCAGCGGGGATTTGATTTGTATAAATTGTCAATATAATTTTGCAAATAACTCAAACTGCCGATTCTGTGACTTAAAGTTAGTCTTGAGTGGATCTACAGGCCTGTGTTTGCTTTAGCTGTATTAGCAAATATTAACTATTTAAACGCGCTTGTAACTTGTAAGTTACCGCGTTGCCCATTTAAGCGGGGCGGGATATTTGAAGTGCGCCACAATGGCACGAGTCTGACAACAATGACATGGTGTGCTTGTTTTTAAACGAGGAGACTCCCGTGTGCGTGTCCTCACAAGACTAGACTACGGCCGCCTCAACACTCTAGATCAAGTCCTGGTGGGGTCCGGGGACCCCCAGGAGTCCTTCAGGGGGTCATCAAAGGTTTCAGTCTGTTATCTTTCTACCTACAGTTAAACAGTTCAAAATTAAATTATATCTAACAGATAAAATTTTCTCAGGTGGGATTCACTGGGACACAATTTTATCATTAGGGGTCCACGGCTCACCTGAACCAATTAGAGGCTTCATCATTTGATGATACTTTAATTGTTCAGGTGTGCCTGAGTAGAGCTGGAGCTAAAACCTCCAGGACAGGGGGTCCTTGAGGACTGGCTTGAGAACCACTGTACTAAGGAATATATATTGCTTCTATTGTTTGGGTGTTGTTCTGTTGGCCCACAGCTTATTATTGTCTCTTTGTGATATTGGCAATATAGGAATTTAAACTTTTTAGTGTTGGATTTACTGTAAGTCACTCACTGGATAAGAGTTTTGCCTATATGTGTAAAATGTAAGTAATCTATCCAGTGGGGAGACTTGTTCATGCTCAAAATACTGGTTTGACTTTGACTTACTTGGCAACACACTAAGAATATTATGAGAGACAGTTGGTATTACAACAATTATGTGGCACCGTCACATGATGCCACCTTTCCAACAAGTCAGTTCATCAAATTTCTACCCTGCTAAAGCTGCCCCAACCAACTGTAAGTGATGTTATTGTGAAATGGAAATGTCTAGGAGCAACAACAGCTCAGCCGTGAAGTGGCCACCACACAAATCTTAAAAATCGTCTGTCATCACCATGCGCAATGCCAGCAATGTAAAGCTCGCCTTTACTGGACACAGCAGTGGAAACGTGTTCTCTGGAGTGATGAATTCCGCTTCGCCATATGGAAATCCTGACGGACAAATGTGGGTTTGGTGGATTCCAGGATAACACTATCTGCCCAGATGCATATTGCCAACTGTAAAGTTTGGTGGAGGAGGAATAATGGTCTGGGGCTGTTTTTCCCTTAGTTCCAGTGAATGGAAATCTTAACGCTACAGCATAAAATGAACTTCTAGACCAGTGGTGCCAAACCCAGTCCTCAAGTGCCCCTTTTCCTGCAGGTTTTAGCTCCAGCTCTACTCAGGCACACTTGAACCAATCAAGGTATCATGAAAATGTGAAGCCTCTAATTGATTCACATGAGGACTTGGTGGGGCACCACTGTTCTAGATGAATTTGTGCTTCCAACTTTGTGGCAACAGTTTAGGGAAGGCCCTTTCCTGTTTCAGCATGACAGTGCTCCCATGCACAAAGTGAGGTCCATGCAGAAATGGTTTGTCGAGATCGGTGTGGAAGAACTTGACTGGCCTGCACAGAGCCTCAACCCCATCAAACACCTTTGGGGTGACTTCAAATGCAGACTGCGAGCCAGGCCTGATCGCCCAATACCAGTGCGCCATCTCACTAATGCTCTTGTGGCTGAATGGAAGCAAATCCCAGCAGCAATGTTCGGAGGCTGTTATAGCAGCAAAAGGGGACCAACTCCATATTAATGCACATGATTTTGGAATGAGATGTTCGACGAGCAGGTGTTCACATACTTTTGGCCATGTAGTGTATGTTGCAAAGAGAATAGAGGCTAAATCCAGTTGCGCACTCTTCTATGTTTTAATGAGTGGTCGCTATAATCGCTAAATATTTTCAGCCTTCATAAGGGTGATACATGCAAGTGACATTGTGATGAAGACAGAGAAGATTGTGACCGGATTTTTATTTCAAACAGCTTTTTATTGTGTGAAATACAAGAAAACACACAAACCCTTAGTGACATCCTCTTACCTTAAGTTGTTCTCCTTCCTAGGTATTGAGAACCTACCATGTGAGCTACAGAGGAACTTTACTTTGATGCGGGACCTGGACAACAGGACTGAAGGTGATAACTATAATTTCAGCTAAGGAAATTATCAGTCTAATATATGGATGTAACACTAACTTTCTTGTGCCTGTTTACAGCTAATGGTAATTGTCTTAGTGTACACCTGTATTGTGCAGTTCAGAATGCATTTCCCGTGTTCCAATCATGCTGCTATTTTTCAGAGAAAAAAGGAGAGATAGACAAGCTGGCTGAGGAGTACATATCCAACGTCAAGAACCTGGCCTCAGAACAGAGGGTGGAACACCTGCAGAAGATCCAAAATGCTTACAGCAAGTGCAAAGAGTTCAGTGATGACAAAGTCCAGCTTGCCATGCAGACCTATGAAATGGTCAGTGTGTGACTTACCACCATTTGGTCCCTTGTCGGTTCCATTTATTTTCCTTCACTGTTCCTGGTTTCCATGTGATTAAATAGGTGTTTTAAGCAGCACTTTCCTATGCTGTCCTCTACATTAATTGTCTTTTTATCATGTATTTTTTAATTTCCCAAATTAAATGAAATCCCTTTACTGTAGGTGGACAAACATATCCGCAGGCTGGATGCAGACTTAGCGCGGTTTGAGAATGAGCTAAAGGAGAAACTGGAAGTGAGTGGCTATGAAAGTCCAGAAGGAAGAGGACTGAAAAGTAAGCAGGGTAACTAAAAGTTTTTCAATTTGAAAACATTGCAGAAGAGCAAATCAAACAATTTATGCACATCCCGGCTTGGACAGCTCAGTCAGTAGAGCATGAGACTCTCAGTCTCAGGGTCGTGGGTTCGATCCCCATAGTGTCAAGTACCTTTTTTGTAAGTCACTTTGGATAAAAGCATTTGCTAAATGACTAATGTAATGTCAATGAATATTTTTTACAGAGGGTGATTCCCGAGGGCTGAGAGAGAAGCGTGCGTCCAGGGGAAGAACAAGGAAAGGTTCTGATGAAGATTCTCCCAGGAAGAAAAAGATCAAAAACAGGTAACTTGTTTTGTTCTGCAGAAAAACATTCTGACCATTTGACAGTATTTTTAGCTGATGTTGGCCTTTCACTCACCAGTATCAGCATTTGGTCCACCAATACTACACTGACATAATTGACAAAAATGTACAATTATTTGCACAATAATAAGTAACTTTAAGAAATCTCATATTTTAGTCATATTTTAAGGCCAAAGTATTTCCTCTGATTGTTTTGTAGCAGAAATTATTAGAGAGGATTTTTGGTTTTGGTTGCAGTACAGATTGCAGCAGTATTCTTATTTGGAGTACTTTGACTTTTTTTGTTTAACAATAATTTCAACTTCTTTGGCCTTCCACTAGACTTTTGGGGGGAGAAATATCCCTTCAAAACCCAACTATACATGGCTGTTTGAATTCCATCAGGATCTAAGGTTATATGATTTCTGACATGTGAGCTACATACTTTTCAAAGAGATGCTTCATGCAACTATCCAAGAAAAGTTTTAAGAAATCTGATATCTTTCATATTCCTCAATTAATTGACATCAGTATCAGATCTGAAAATCCTGTATTGGTCAGGCCCAATGTTTAGTATTCAAGAAGTAAAATGTGGACTATTAATTGTGCCTATGGGTCATCCATCTGCCTTGTAGTCAGTGTGCCGTCTTTTAATCATGCTCTTAATGTATTCTCTTCTACTTGTAGCCCAGACTTGAGTGACGCTCTCCTGCCAATGCAGCCGTCAGACGTTTTGGACATGCCAGTTGATCCCAATGAGCCCACATACTGCCTGTGCCATCAAGTGTCATATGGAGAGATGATTGGATGTGATAACCCAGATGTACGTTTTTATAGTACTTTGTTTTGCAAAATTTTCTTTGACATGATTCACCTTTTAATAGCAGAGCATGTGGGAATTCCTGTTTTTAGATTTGTGATTCAAAATGTTAAAACGCTGACATTGTTTTTCATCCTTATTTTCAGTGTCCAATTGAGTGGTTTCACTTTGCTTGTGTTGATCTTGCCACAAAACCCAAGGGGAAATGGTAAGAAAATATGATTGTATTTAGATCCATTTGGTGTTGGTCTAGATTTGTTTATTAATAGACATGCAAGGACATCACCAATCAAACAGCTTAGATAGCTCATGATCGTCAAACATGGTGTCATGTTTTTTTTTTCATTTTTTCCTTCACATCTTTCAGGTTTTGTCCTAGATGCACCCAAGACAAGAAGAAAAAATGAGATTTCATATGTTAAAGAATACTTTACTAATAATGTTTTTGTTTCATTGGTGTAGTTGAATAGTGTAATATATATATATTCCCTTTTCTATAATAACTCTCCATAGAAATGGTGGGTCATAAACAAAGCTTTTATTTAAAGGCCCAATCCGGAATTGAGTATAGCTCCTCTTGGCACCACTGTTCCCCCACCATTGGATTGGCTTTGCTATGTTTGCTTTATTGGATTTAAGACAGTTGTCTTTCTCCAATTATTTTACAATAGTTAATTTACATTTGTATTATTTGTACACTTGGGCGGGCGGGCACTGGGAAAATTGCAGAAGTTATTGTCCTTCCCTTCAAGAGCTTGTGTGTGTACACATTACTGATATACTCAGAAATCCCGGATTGTGGCTTTAACATACTTGAAATGACAATTTTATAAATAACTATTTTTCAAACAAATTAATATCCTGCTGAGAATTTACAATTTTAAACCCCTAAATACTTACTAAAATGGTGGTGGTAAAAGGAAGTATGTCTGAATTTCAGTTACCTACCTCCTTAGGGCAAACATAAGCACTGCATAAATGACTGCAATTGATACCTGTGTAAAATTTGCATTTCGATTAGCTTAAACCAAACAAGCAAAGTGATGTAAAATTATTACTACAAGCTTTTTGGTTACAGGTGGTGTACTATATTTTATATTGACTTTCAAAAACTTAAGACATTTTTGAATGTATTGTGGTACTATTGATCAGTCAACCAGTGTCTTTCATCAGCTAAATGAGGTATTGATGCACTTTTAATGAAATTTGCCCATGAAGAGGTTTGATACTGCAGGCTTGGTTTTTATGATATAATTTATCTCATTTAAACCTTTGCCATAGTACATCACTTCATATAGTATGAAAAATATATATATATTTTGTATGATATGAAACTATTTTGTGGACAATTTATTTCCAAAGATGTATTTGTTGTATTTCTTACTTCTTGATTAACATTCATTTAAATGATTTATTTAATAGGATTTTCAGCATCTACTTGTCCATATTCAACTGTGAATATCACTCATGTCTAAATGTAATGTAAGTGAAAGCCACACATAAAGGAGCCAAAGTCTTTGTATTTTGTAAATTTCAGTATTTTATATCAAATAAATATTCACAATTATCCATGTATTCTTTCATTTGTTAAAGTTATGACCTCGGTGAATAAGAATGTGATGCCACAAGTCATCTTGTGAGATTTAAAAAAAAATGTCTTATTGAAACTAATTGCAGTGTGTTGACATGTTAGCAGGTTCAAACAGCCTTAGGGCATTTGCAAACATTAACTATATATACTCACTCACCACACCACTCGTGTGTGGTTCCCCATTGGGAGTTAACAATTGACTAAGTGGTTTAATTCAAAGTTATTGAACATTAAAAAATCCATCCATTTCTACAGGCAGTTTCAGACTAACTCCAGTAAACACATCACAAATTGACTTGGTCTTGATTAGATTCCCTCACTAGTCAATTGCTAAAATGCTGCCAGTCAGGTCAGTTTGCAGCATTTGATCTGACACACCCACTGGACAGCCTCCACACAGTAGGGTTACTTCACTTGAGTTAAGAAGAGCTGGTGTAATCAGCCTATCAGGTCCAGTATTGTGACTGTCCTGCCTTGAATGAATTTGAAGACTGAATTTCAATTCTAGTTGAATTCAATTCAACTAAACTACATTTATTTGCAAAACACCCTGAAGAACATTACACTTATCCTGAGCCACAGTATATTTGCGGGGGAGGGGGTCTTGAAACTCAATATGGGACCTCTAAAATGCATCATCAGACTCTTCATCCCAGCTGCACTTTTCTTTGGAAGCCTGTGCAAATTCCACTTCCAGGTCATAAACAAAGTCCGGGTCATCCTTGCGCCTTCGGTTACACTCAAAGAGTTTATCCATTTGGCCCTTCTTGCGAGACAGTCCCTCATCATCTAATTTATTGAGGTCTTCCTCAGGGTCCAGGCGGAATGAGGCAAGGCTGTGCTCTAGACTGTGGCCCTGCATGTGATCTCGCAGTACTGTGTGAAGCCTCTCCAACTGGCTTAGGGACACATCCTCCAAGTATTCCTTGTGCCGAGGATGGTTCTTCAGTCTTTCAGCAGCGACACGACAGTCTGAGGGAGAGTGGCATCATGACATAAGTTAATATTAGGGGTTTAACTGATCTGTGGAAGCAACAGCCTATGATGCTTTTCACAAGAACAAAGCAGAGCAACGCAAGTTTCATTCTCTACATGAAAATAGGCTGTAACTTACCTCTGATCTATAAAACCATTAAGTGGCAGATGGCAACCCCTTGTTGGGAAAGTGGGGGCAAAGGTATTTTTTACACAAGTAAATTAGATCAGTTTTGTTAAGTTGCTCTAGTTTTGTACTCTTAGACACCTTGCATTTTGTAGCTTGGCTAAGTTATATAATGTGGTTTGGTTTTCATGCCCTACCTGAAAATTTTGAGAAGTTCCGCACGGGAATTATTCTTTTGCGCACCTTGTTGGTTTCTCTTTGTTCATAAATCAAAATAATTGAGGGAGGACTGAACTGCACCCCGCATCGTTTTGCCTCAAAAGACATCTTGTGTTTTTGTCAGTCTCACGTCACTTGCAATTACTAGCTAGCTACGTCACCTAGCTTCGACTTAAACTTCAACAGAAAAACACCATAACATTTTAACAGTAATATTTAATGTATCACATGGATATTTGGGGGGAAAAAAGTCGGTAGTTTGAAACTGTTGTCGGCGTATTAAGAAGGCTTCCAAAAATCAGTAAACATTGCCTGGTGGAAGTAGGACCCCTTCTACTGCAGCAGTTAGTTTGAGGTTAAATATTTAAAATGCTTATGGCATTATTTTATGATGTTTGTGATGATGGCTACTCATTACTGTAATTGACTTTGTTACCATCCCCCTTTTCATATATATTATTGGCTAAAATGTTGCCACGGTGCCGCTTTTTTCTCTTTTTACTCTGGCATTATCGTTGCTCCGAGCGAACTAGAAAGGGTCCTTCGAGTCTCTTCCGTAAACAATTCCAAAGCGGAAGTCCAGTAGTGTGATTGGTTACTACGTTTTGGCTAAAGAGAAGAAACTGACTAGAAAACCCCTGTAACTCACTATTAGACTTTTCATGTATTTTGTACTCTTCGCTACATTGGCTTATTTATCGATATGCCATTGTTGGACCAAAAATGGTATGTAGTTAGATCTCCTAAAATACTGTGATCATGAATTATTTGTGTCTCTAAATTACAATTTGAAGTTAATTGTAGCATAACGTTAAGGGTTCAAAGAAGATTAAGGTTAGACTTGGGGTGATTTTAGCTTTTCTAAAAGGACGTCACGAATATCAGGATTAAATATATAACCAGCTTCTTAGTGGTGAATGAACGTATGAATTCTGGCTTTGTTACTTAAAAATGTAATATAGATGTCTCCTCTATCTAATGTCTTCTCTGTGAACTTGACTTGTACAACCTACATATTTTTAGATGAGAAGAATGAGAACATTTGTGATCTTCCTAAGCAGTGGCTTGAATCAACATCAGTTTCAATGGAGATCAACAAAAAGGGCTTCCATAGGTAATGCCAGTGGATTTTCTGAGACAGAGAAATCAACCATCCTCAATACTAATTGTGGATTTAATGAGGGAATGATTTTTTATATGTTTTAGGGAGCTGGTAACCACTGTTAAGTTCAGCCCTGATGTTCCCAATGGCCTCAAGGTTTTGTTGGTTCATAGATGGCCCAGAGGAATCTATGTTGATCCATTCCAACTTGTATCACTGAGTGATCACAGTGATTGGCAGGTAAAGTCGGGATTTGGTAACATAAACAAAAAAGTTGTATTTTTATTTAAGTTTAATTTTAATATGACATGCTGCTTTAAAATATTTTTATTTATTTACCTCTGCAAGATATTACTAGATTCAGCCATTGACCTAGAGGTGCCTGCTCACAAGACTGTGGGATTTGTTACACTTGTGTATCCCACACTGGATGGACGAATTCCCAGGCATCTAAAAACAACAATCCCAATACATGGCCGATACCACAAGCCCTCTTTTGTTGGGGAAACGTTTGTATTTGTCAGCTTAGAACCACCAGAGCTGCTGCTGCGTACTGACACATGTAAGTGGTTGCATCTTTGTTCAGTGGTCACACATCCAGTCTCTGGCTAGTGTCAACATCAGCTACAGAAAAACTGTATATCACACTAAACTTCCCTGTCTTTCAGATGTTTCATAATCTTTGTGTTGGCCCTGACCAGTGCAGGACTTTGGGATCTGATAATGATGACTGGGGAGGGAATTTAAAGATATATAATGAATCTTTTCTGTGTTATTTCAAAATATGCATCTCCTTTGAAGGTGTCCCTTAAATTTGTCTGTCAAAGAGTAGTGTTAAAGGGCAGCATTAAATGCTATTTCATTGCTGAAACTGATCATTCATTCAGTATATCTGTGAAAAGACATTATCATCCAATGATATCAGTTCACTGACATATTGTTTGTACCCACTTTGTGTACTAACTCAATATTCATTACATCATAGTTAACCATGTGCATTTTGAAACAGGTAATTGGGTAATAAACGTCTTAACTGATGCAGTAAAAACATGACTAATCATACGAGAATGTTAAACTACATAATCTTTGTTTTAATTGGGTATACATCTGAAGAGTGAGTCAGTACCTCAGATCATGGCACATTAGGAAAGCAATGAGTTGCAAGTCCCTTGGCAGAAACACTGGAGTCACCTAGAACTGTTGGCTGTATAAAATGCACAGTTCTTGTTTCCATTTCTGGCAATTTTCATCTGAAAGGAAAAAGAAACCCTAAGGGATAGCTCAACATTAAAGCCTTTGGTTTTTAAAACAATGTGATCAACAACAATAATGTCTAGAAAAGGTGAATATATTTATCTTGTTGATCCTATTTCCAATTTTTTGCTGTTACTTTTCACTTTTTTGGATGCCAAGTTTGGGATATCTTAATCTCATTCAAGAGCAGGATTCACTTCTTCCTCTTCTCTTTGGAAAACTAGCAATAACTGATGAGCAAGCAGGGGAATCAGTTCTGCATGGGGTGAAGTGTGCATGTATCCAAATGAGGGCCATATGGTCACTACTTGAATAAACAGTAGTGGTGAAATAAAGTATAATGGCCAGTTTACATGTGGCTGGTTTAGGTACTGACCCAGGGTATAAAACATGTTCAGTGGATTTTCTTTCAAATCCACATGAGCAAGGCAGTAGAGCAACACAAACACAAGTTCAGGGTTGGGTCATTCAAGGGCTTTGGCAATTAATAAATGGAATGGGGGGTTGAGATAGAAGTGTTAACTATTCTACATTTTTGTTGGCTAATAGCATTATGCATAATATCAATACTATATGATTTAAGAACAAAATAACTTAAATTAGGGGTCCTGGTTTTATTTTATTTTCCTTATACCTTTAAAGGCACTTCATAGTGCTTTCTGCAAACACAGGATGGAAATGTAGCCAGTGTAGCCAATTACTAGTGATGTCCTAAAAATGAAGTGTTTGCTTGCTTTAATTTAAAACTCTTCCTCCCTTTAAGGTACACAGCTCTACACACAGCCTCATACAATTGTGGATGCCCCTTGCACTGCTGACAACTCAAGCATATGTCCATGGGTTAAAGTCCAGCATCAGCAGGTGTTTCTCAATAAATCTTTACAAAACTTTTGGCTGCATTAATGATGCTACTAATTCACCATTTTAAATTCCTTTCGTCACTCTCAAATCTTGTATTCCATAGGAGCAGAGCCATGCAAGCTTACAGTTTCCAGTTGGTGATGGGTCTTTGGTGACACCTGTATGCACCGGGACCCTTCTAGTCACAATGATGTGTTGTGTGGTACTGTCAAAATACATCTGGAAACATCAGATTGTTTAAACTGATTGTAATTATATCTTGTATTTATTCAACTGTAATGGATTTTTTTTAAAGAAAAACATTACATTCTGTAGACTTTGTTTTGTTCAATTGAACAATGTAACATTTGTAGATAATATTGTTGTAAATAAAATGTTTTTACGTTTTGGACCTTATAGCCATTTTTTTGTTGCTTGCCAGCGTCTGCAGGGAGGTCAGAGCACAGGGGAGTAATACACAGAGCAGCACTCCTGGAGCTGGTAGGAATTCAGTGTCTTGCTCAGGGTCACTGCAGCAGGGCAGGTGCTTGCTGACATACACTTGTCCCTGCATCCTCCAATTGTAGTGTGGTCTCCCTACTCACAACACTAAAATGTCATATCATCAGTGCCTTCACATACTGTGTTATACACTACTTCTTCACATACAGTCAACGGTCAATCAGGCACACAGTATTTGTTCAATAATGTTCATGTGTATGTTATTGGATCAAATATTTGAACTACATTACCTAGAATGCTTTTCGAATTTATTAAACCTTTAAATTCTTTAAAATACTTTTAATTTTTGTATTCCCAACCGAAAACAATTATGTTACTATAACTCAGATTGTAAGCGACCATCTGCAGTTGACGGAGTGTGATTTTGTGTGCAGAGGGTAGCCTACACACTCCATTCATTAGATGCATTTGTCGTATTCGCTAGGGCTGGGTCGGTAGTTCCGCTTCCCTTCGCCATAGCGGAATTATCCAAGGGCCGAAAAGATAGAAGAAAAGTTGCACTGTAAATAGTTGAAATCATATTTTTATAAGTTATTTGTACGCGCTGCACACCATCTAGGCCCCACATTGCACCGCAAATAGTTTTTACGGATTTACAATCGTTTTCCAAAGCGTCGAGGAACAAGAGTCAAGTTGTATTCAAGTTTAACTGGTGTGGAGTCTCCGGTGAGCTTTGCTGGTCGTGCGTCGTCTTCATTAGCCTACAAATAAAACGAATTTCAAATGGATAGTTTGCTGCTTAGCAACTTGTATAGTGTTTTTGAGCCACCCCGTGGTAAACTTGATAAGAGGAAGCCCATACCCAAGTTGTCTGACCAGTTAGTTATAACGGTAACCGTTGTCTCGCAGGTTTTCAAGCACTAGTGTAGCCTGTCATGCTAACGTTAGCGTATAGCACACTTGTTGGCCAAGTAATGCTAACATTAGCTTGTTAGCCGCAATGAAGGGTTGTGCTTTGATATTACTTGAAGGGTCTTTTGTTAATATGCGTTACGACAGGAGCTTAGTGGTAATAGTGGTGAACAGAACAGAATTATGCGAGCATTATTTTAAGTTTAAAGTGTCTTGAGACGCACTGGAGTGGTAACGTTATCCGCTGCTCATCTCAGCATCAGCTGCACTGAGAAAAGTACCTTGCTCTCAACTGGGTTCTTAAGTATTGGACTTTGTCTTCGCTTGTTCAGTATTAGTCTTCAGATGCAGGATAGGACACATAGCAGAAGGAACTCATTAGCTGAAAATGCACTCGACATTTCTCAGCCCGTAATAATAGAGAGGTCCAGAGAAAAAAGATGCCAAATATGCCTTGAATCCACTGTTTCTGCATCTTTTTCTGATTTGCGGTCATTTAAACTCTGTAGTCCCTGCTCTCACTATTCTTATTAGTTTGTCCGTGCATTCATTTTTAACATCCTTGAACTGAATCACTCTAGTGCATCCTCTTGGGCTGTTGATTTATGTATTCAGAATTTGTATATTAAATAGTATAAAAATATCAATGTTCAAATTCTCCCCCAATGTTGAAATGCTGAAAACACGCCAGAGAGAAAATGACTCATTTTCTAGGGAGCTTTTTATGCTCTGGAATCAAAATTATGCATAAAATCAGTGGTTTTCAACCACACAGAGGCCCAGAGAATACAGCTTTCATTCCAACCAAAAGCTGATTTCAATGTTTGGTTAGACCTGCATACTCTTGGGCCTCAATTGCACATGATTGAGAACCATTGCATTAAATCGACCTGTTTATATAGAAGAGTTGCTCACTGTTTATCACTACAACATTCTGTTTGTATCTTTATTTTTTGGCCTGACTGATGTATTATGTTCACTTGTATTGATGTCTCATCTTCTTTCAGATATCACTTGGTGCTTTCATTCTCTTCTGCTGTCTGCTCCTCTGTACAACCTCCTGTAGTGCACAAGCACACCTCTGTCTCTTGCTGATGTGAGCGCTGTCTCGCTCCTTGCTGATCGGTCACCCTCTCCAACTTCGCCCACTGTGATCCCCCACCCTGTAAGGCTCACAACAACACATAGCCATGTGTGATAACGGAGACCCTGAGGACAAACCCCCAGCCCCTCCTGTCAGGATGAGCAGTACCATTTTCAGTACTGGCTCTGGCAAAGACTCTCTCTCAGCCAACCACAGCTCCAAACCCCTACCTTCTGTCCCAGAGGAGAGGAAACCCCGCAACAAGATCATCTCAATCTTCTCTGGGGCTGAAAAAGGTGAGACTAAGAATTTGGCAAATTTATAAGAATAATTTAGCATTATTCTTAATGAGAATAAGCAAAAATACTTTTATTTCTCATTACAGGTTTTGTAATTTGTCTAAGTGCTGCTCTGTAATTTCAAAGTTTTGGTTACTTTCAGGTGGTAGAAAGAAAGATCGTGACAAAGAACGACCAGAGATCTCGCCACCTTCAGATTTTGAGCACACCATCCATGTTGGTTTTGATGCTGTTACGGGAGAGTTCACTGTGAGTTTTTGGCCCATTCCCACATATATTTATATTTATATCCTATCTTCTTCCATAAACTACACAACAATCAAATGTTGGTCTGAATCGTTCTAATCTTTTGATACTTCACCACCTTTGCACAGGGTATGCCAGAGCAATGGGCTCGACTACTCCAGACCTCAAACATCACCAAGTCAGAGCAGAAGAAAAACCCACAGGCTGTTCTTGATGTTCTTAAGTTTTATGACTCTACAGGCAACGGTCGTCAGAAGTACCTCAGCTTCTCATCTTCTGGTGAGGCTATGTTAAATACTGGCACTAAGACTTTTTGCTTACCTTTAATGCAATATTGAATGTATATCCATTCAATTCAGTGTTTTTCCTCCAGTGAGGGGTACCAATCTTGCTAGGTTGCTAGATTGTGCCAGTAAAAAACAAGATCCCACTGTGTTCATAGTAATGAGTAATTCTTACTTAATCATATATCCTTTTCTTCATTTACTGTGACCTCTAAGATTGTCAGGCAAAGAAAAATGTAGGACCTTCAAGTTCCACATGAGGTACAAGAGGACCATGTATTAGATTAGTAGAGTAGTGATTTCATTTCCTTCAAGTTGATACATTTGTTTTGCAGATTTTAATTTCCTATTTAAAAAGTAAATAAATCATAAATCGTATCATCAGACATGATTTTTACCTGGGGCCTATATATTCTCAACAGATTTTTTTTCTTAGTTTATTTTTCTCAGAACCACTTGGTCAGTATTCTGGTATCTAATGCAATGGCGTGTGACTTCGTAACAAGGTCAAATCTGGGCTCTGGATTAAAACCCATTGAGAACCACTGGATTATTCTATAAAATAGTGCAGTAAAATGGTAGAAGGTGATGTTTACTCTCTCCCCCCCTTTCTTTTTTCATTACTAGAAAAAGATGCATTCACTCCAGGGCCTCAGTCTGTAAGTATTTCAACATTGTTTGCAAGCCTTTTCATTAGTGTTGAACTAATTTCTCTGATTTACAAAGAATACCATTTTTCTTTCACTCTTAATTAGCCTGTCAAAAAAGGCAGTGAACCCTCATCGCCTAATATCAAAAATATTGATGATGACGACGATGATGAGACACCTCCTCCTATCGTGGCTCCACGACCAGAACACACTAAGAGTGTAAGTAACTTGTCTCATGTAGCCTTTGACAGCATGATGGTCATCTGTGAGATTCACTCAGTTTATCATATCTCGCTTTCATGTGCATTCTTTGTAAACCTGAGATTTCTTTTGCCTGTGGTTATTCTTTCTGTGTCCTATAGGTATATACTCGTTCTGTTATTGACCCCATCCCTGCTCCAGTCACATGTCCAGATGGAGACGCCGCCTCCAGGGCTGTGGACAGACAGAAGAAGAAGGGCAAGATGTCGGATGAGGAGATCATGGACAAACTGAGTAAACATCATCAATATCACAAACCTAATTATAATGCTGCAACAATACAACAACTTTAAGCCCTCCTGTTAGCATGAGTCTCCATTTCCCTGACCCATATGATTGTGTCATGGCTTACAGGAACCATAGTCAGCATTGGAGATCCCAAAAAGAAGTACACCAGATATGAGAAAATTGGCCAGGGGTAAGTGCACATGCATCAGTTGCTGCTAGTTATTTATTTGTTCTGGCAGAGATTTATTTGTATCTTAGGGATTCAAATGTATTTGTGTAATGTGTTTGTGTAAAGTTCCCCCAGTACAAGAATTACAGGCCCTGTCTTGGGTGTTATTGGCTTTATTGACTGGTTGGTAGGCTGCACATAGAACAGCGTCTGCTTCCATTACACACAGGACCCCCATCAAGCTGTAATACAGTCTTCCTGATGCTGTGCTGTGATTTTAAACTAACAAAAAGTTATAAAAGTGTTCCAAAAGGCATGCACTCAAGTTCACCACAAATAGACAAAGTTTATGCCAGTATTCATACTAAATACGGGATCAGTGATCAGCTTATGCCAGTATTCCAGTCTGAATGAAGCAGAAACTCTGCACACCAAGTAATGTGCTTTTATTCAGAATAATTTTGGGTAAAAAAGTGACATGTATGTCTGTGTTCACAAATGCTCATGCTTGTTTGTGTGTAAATGTGTGCATAGAAGTAAATGGCTTGTCACATAATGTCACTTTTCACAGGGCCTCAGGAACAGTATTCACAGCCATTGATGTTGCCACAGGACAGGAGGTAAAGGGTGACAGTAATTGGGGGTGGGATGTGTAGACAAGAAAAAGACTGACCTGAGTGAGGGTAAATTAATGGAGCTTGTTGTGATACAGAATGTTAAATACTTAATACATTTAAGTCATACGTTGGTGATACTAATATGTTACTTTAAGTATTACGTATTAACTAATTAAGTATTAGTTAAGTATTAGATTGATACTTGTTTTCTTTCAGCGGCAACAAACTTGGGACACAATAAACAACATAACAAAAAGCTATAAAAAAAACAACAGTATAAACCTGTTATATAGTGACATATTGGCATCGGGACATATTGGCACATAATAGCTAATGGTTTACTAAGATATGACTAAGACTACCAGTAATTCATCAGATTTGAATAACTCTAAGCTCCTCCTCTCTCTGTTCACAGGTTGCCATTAAACAGATCAACCTACAAAAGCAGCCGAAAAAGGAGTTGATCATTAATGAGATTCTAGTGATGAAGGAGTTGAAGAACCCCAACATTGTCAACTTCTTAGACAGGTAACAAGAAAATACACCTGCAGCCTAACAGTGTTTTAAACTGGGGGAGTCGGCACCAGGGGCGTCCTAGCGGCTCAGTGGTCTAAGGCGCATACCACATAACCGCATCGTCCGCATCGGCCCGGGACCTGTGTCACATGTTATCCTTCCTCTCTCACCCAGTCTTCCCTGTCTCTCTACTCCTAGCTATCCAAAAAAGGCAAAACACAGATGGATTGAGTGAATGAAAATTTCTTAACCACCATGGTCTTGCTATGTGTGTGTCTGTCTGTCTCAGTTTCCTGATGGGAGAGGAGCTCTTTGTGGTGATGGAGTACCTGGCTGGTGGCTCACTGACAGACGTGGTAACAGAGACCTGTATGGATGAGGCCCAGATAGCTGCTGTCTGCAGAGAGGTATGTCATATACTGTACAACCAGGGCTGTATGAAAGCAAAGTCCCCCTTTATTTGGAAGTATTTTACCTTTTCCATCTGGATTCATTCTCTGCCTCTCTCTCTCCCACTTGCTTCCATATCTAGTGTTTACAAGCCCTGGAGTTCCTGCATGCAAACCAGGTCATCCATAG
This sequence comes from Gephyroberyx darwinii, assembly GCA_900660455.1. Classification (NCBI taxonomy): domain Eukaryota; kingdom Metazoa; phylum Chordata; class Actinopteri; order Trachichthyiformes; family Trachichthyidae; genus Gephyroberyx; species Gephyroberyx darwinii. The sequence continues at coordinate 13,761 of CABFOQ010011705.1, read as the reverse complement.
AGACATTAAAAGTGACAACGTCTTACTGGGGATGGATGGCTCTGTCAAGCTTAGTAAGTACTACACTGCTCTTTTTCATGAGCATCCTGATGCTCGCTGTTAACTTTGAGGCCTAATTATCTTCTTTCACTATAACTTATGTAATAGCTCTTCTCTCTTCTCCATCTTTTCGACAGCCGATTTCGGCTTCTGTGCCCAGATCACTCCAGAGCAGAGCAAACGCAGCACCATGGTAGGCACACCTTATTGGATGGCTCCTGAGGTGGTGACCCGAAAGGCCTATGGACCTAAAGTAGACATTTGGTCCTTGGGTATCATGGCCATTGAGATGGTTGAAGGAGAGCCTCCCTACCTGAATGAGAACCCACTACGAGTAAGTAAAGATCACTTTTCTTCTGATTTGGGGATAAGGCCATAGAAAACAAGAAGCAGTGATCAAAAATGAATGTGATCAAACATATTTTATCATCATCCTTAAAAGGAGCTCTGTATATGCAGTACCTTGGTCATGTTAGCCAGATATGGTAATAAAAACCCGGGAGATACAGGCTAACTAAGGGGTTTTTCTGTTTCTGATTGTGTAAGTTTAAAGCTATCAATTCCAGGGCACACAAGGCTTGTGTTCTTCCTTCTGAGAGGATTGATTCAAGCACCACTTATTTGAGAACCTGCTGCAAGTGCAAAGTTGTTGCCTGAAATTAGATTTCACAGCTCTCTTGATCTCCACTTTTCTCTTCCACTTCGCCAGGCATTATACCTGATTGCCACCAATGGCACCCCCGAGCTTCAGAACCCAGAGAAGCTATCTCCAATCTTCAGAGACTTCCTCAACCATTGCCTGGAAATGGATGTAGAGAAACGAGGCGGGGGCAAAGAGCTGCTGCAGGTGAAAACCCTTCCTGTTATTGACCTCTTTTTCAGTGTGATTTGCTGTATCATCTTGGTTGTTTCAATGTCATTTTAACACTGCCCCTTTCTCCCCTTTTCTATGTTATCCTGTTATCCAGCATCCTTTCCTGAAGCTGGCAAAGCCCCTTTCCAGTCTCACACCTCTCATCCTGGCAGCCAAGGAAGCCATGAAGGGCAATCGTTAGTTGAACAAACAAGCTACCCTGCCTTCCCATGCTGTGCACAGATCTGTGCCAACTATTTAGGTTTTGTGCCAGACAATAGGCTGAGAGTGGCTTCCCACTCTTGATGCACCAGCCTTATAAGCCCTGACAAACCTCACTGTGAAGAAGACCAAAAATATAGAGCACAACCCCACCGCTGTCCATATGAACTCTATTCTCACTCAGATGTCAGAAGACAAGTCAAACGAAAGTGCTTAGTGTCAGAGTCAGGCTTAGTTATTTTGTACAACAAAACTTTTTGGTGACAAGTTAGGGCTAGGTATATATTTAACTTGGAATGAAGAAGATGCCTAGTTCTATTTAGTTGTTGTTTTTGTTTTTTGTTTTTTTTAAATCAGCTGCCTTAAACAAATGACAAATGTTGCCTAATGTATTGTTGATTGTGTGTTTCTTTTCACATGATTTTTACTACCTTTGTAATTTACCTTTTCAGCTTGTTGGTGTCTTAGTTATTTTGATACTTGAATTTCATATTTGTCCCCTTTGTTGCAATATAATGGGTCTCATTCAATGAAAACTTGTGTTATTCCCACATTGACCCATGTTTTACAGACAGTTCTCTTGTCTGTTATAGGAAACACATTTCAGTACATTCATCATCAGAAACATTAATGTATTGTGATCGTGACGATGACAAAGGATTACCACACCAGACAAACCTACTGTACCAGTGTTTTCCCCTGTATCATTAGTCTCTTGATAGCAGAGGTGCACCTTACAGGCAAATTAAATGTTAGATTGACAGGGTTTATACTTTTTTCTCTATTGTTCTTATTAAAAATGAGTATTGTATGTTGAACTCTGTCCTTTGTGTTATTCTGGACCGTAGGTAAACAAATGCGCTTTTCCCATGTGTATATTGTGTACTTCAAAACTAGTTGGAAAATGAGTGGCTATATCATGCTGGTTAGCTGCCAAAGGCTGTAGGTAAAGGCAATGTATATTGACTGTTTCTTTTTCTTCCTGGACAACTAACAACCTTGTCTGCACACTCAAATAAATGCAGCTATTCTTGCCTTTGTGACTTGGGTGTGAAAGTGATTGTGTTGATTATCAGTGATAACACTTTTTCTTAAGTATCATAGTATGACTTAGCAGTCTGACCGGGTATTAATATCCTTTCATTTCCAGTGGAGCCAGAGCAGAATAATTTCAGTGCTGTGTTAATTTTTTGTTGTACTAGCAAGCTATATGCTATGGTTATGGTAGACAGATGAGACTACAAGGCTAGTATCTAAGCATTTGCTAACATGATGATTTGGACAAATTATTGAGCTTGAGTTGTGTTTGAGTTTATTTTCACCTGTAGGGTAGCTCATTTAAACACTTTCCTAGTATGCTACAGTTAGCCCAACTATGGGGGTCACCATTTCTGATCTGTGACCTGAGTATATTTATGTAAAATATGGGCTCAGACTAAACAAAATCTGTCATGGTGAAACGTCATACAATATGTTTGTACACTGAGTGTAGCTATGGAAATCATTTTTGATTGCCAACAGCAGGGACAAGGAAAAAAAGCGCCGATTTGCCCTGTGATCTGGGGCTTTTGTCAGTGAGCTCCATAAACTGTCTGCGAGTCGAAAATCAGGGCTACAATTGCCTAGTCTGAATTCGGCATAGTGGTTAAATGGTCTGTAACTTTACCCATTCTAAGAATTCATCTGCTTCAAGTCATCCACCATCATACCTGTCCCTAAGAAACCCAAGGTCACCTGCCTGAATGACTACTGCCCCGTTGCACTGACCTCTACAATCATGAAGTGCTTCGAGTAGCTAGTCAAAACCCACATCTGCTCCACCATTCCCACCACCATAGACCCTCTTCAATTCGCATACTGCCCAAACTGCTCCACTGACGATGCCATCTCCATGACACTTCACACCGCCCTCTCCTACCTGGACAAAAGGAATACATATGTCAGGATGCTGTTTGTTGATCACAGCTCAGCTTTCAACAGTATTGTTCCTGGGAAGCTCATCATCATCAGGCTCAAGGACCTAGGACTGAGCCCCTCACTCTGCAACTGGGTCCTAGACTTCCTTACGGGCAGACCCCAGGTGGTGAGAGTGGGCAACCTCACTTCCTCCACACTCATTCTGAACACTGGCACCCCACACAGCTGCGTCCTCAGCCGCCTCCTGTACTCCCTCTTCTTCCTGAGGAGGCTTAAAAAGGTTGGCATGTCTCCCAACATCCTTACAAACTTCTACAGATGCACCACTGAGAGCATTCTGTCTGGCTACATCACATCTTGGTACGGCAGCTGCAAGGTCCTACAAAGGGTAGTGAAAACTGCCCAGACCATCACTGGCAGTGTGCTGCTTACCCCGGACAATATCCACCTCACCCAATGCCTGAGAAAGGCATGAAATCATCAATCAAGACCCCAGCCACCCAGCTAACACACTTCCAGCACTTTCCTTCAGGCACTTCCAGACTGAAGGACAGCTTGTACTTACAGGCCATCAGGCCATCAGGCTACTTAACTGTTGACCCACAACCTCATACCCACATCACTTTACGTCCAATGCACATGCACTTTTATACCTGTACATCTGTATATATATATATATATATATATATATATATGCATCTCTAAGATGATTTACAACTGTTGTCAATCCTGCTGCTTTTTCATATTCATACATTTTTTTCATTCCTATTTCTATTTTAGTTTATCCGTCCTTAATTGTCTTATTGATATTTTGTTTGTGTTTTATATATAGATGTGTGATTTAATGTATACCTACCCAGTTGAAACGTGCCTCGTCCCAAACATTTCATTGTCCAGTATGACTGTAAGTGATACTGTACGTATGACAATAAAAGACTTGAGCTTGAACTAAAACATCTTAGAGTGTGTGTCCATTAATGGTTTAGTATTTTTATTCTTCCTCTCGGTTTTCAGCTGAGGATCAGGAGGACACCATAGACGCCCAGGAGAAGGTAGAGGGGAACGTAGATCATGCCGAGGAACTGGATGACTTGGCCAAAGAAGGTAACATTCATACAGGGAATGGACACCCTACTCACTCAAGTGACTTCTTGTTGTTGATTTATGTATCAATTTGAAGTTCATTTATTTAAAGGAATTTTACATGCTGTCAACCTCTGTTATTTACTGCTCTGGGGACCTGTAGTTAACACCACTCACTTGTATTTTTAGGATGTGTATTATTGCATTCTGTGTCCAGGGTCCTACTTTCAAAGATATACATTTTGCCTGTTTGAAATTATTGAGAGCTGGAGCTTGATTAGTATTTTTGCAGAGCTGCTCTCTTGGTGTTATTACTTGAATGGTGTTTTATTGCTGTAGCCATGTGCTGTATTTGTTCCAGTTAACTGGATGTGAATTAGCATTTCCTTATTTTCAAGCAGTACCCTATTTACAGTAAATCTAAACCCTGACATATCTCTACTCCACTCTTAAAGGCCATTCACATTTTAGCTCACTGCACTTGCCATGTTGAAAAGCGCAATGTTGTAGTCTCAGTACATCTCAAGGCATGGTTAACATTTTGCCATGGAAAGTCATCGTTGTGGTCTTGGCATTTTCTGGTAGAGTTGCTGTACAACTCACATTGTTTTTCAATTAATTTTCATGGCATAGAACCCAATGGCTGAAGCACAAACAAAATCTTTTTCTCTAAAATGTGAATGTAACTTTAGGCGATATGAGTATTGAAGAGTTGCTGGAGAAGTACAAAGGAGCATACACCTCAGATTTCGAAGAGCCCTCTGCGTCTGCCTCTAAAGCCAGCTCTGAATCTGAAGTGTCTGGGGATGAGGAGGAGGAGACTGAAGAAGATGAAAGCGATGTGGAAAGCAACTCTTCCTCCTCAGGTATAATCCAACTCTGAGCGAATCCAAATAGTCTGCTGTAAATCTGTTTATCTGTCCCCTTACTAACAAATCAAGAGGTGTTAGTTTACTGTGGGGAAAGAGCCTTGGCGCCTTAAATTGAATCCTCCTTTAATATGCATTGATCTCAGACTCACCAGAAGACAGTGAAGAGGATGATGACAGTGGGAAGGATGAAGAGGAAAGTGAGGAAGAGGAGGATGATGATGATGACTGTGGAGATGAGGGGATGGAGGTCTTGCTCAAGGAGGGAGACAACAGCCCACCCTCCTCAGGGTCACGGCCGAAGAAGGAGATCAGCCATATTGCTGCTACAGCAGAGAGCTTGCAGCCTAAAGGCTACACTCTGGCCACTACTAAGGTTGGTTTCACTCAATGGAACATGTTGCTCTCTCCTGAAATGCCTTAATTCTGCAGTTTGTACGCTTTTTCTACCCAGGACCTAAATGAGGTCGATTTTAACATATTGGTTCTGATATTATAGGGACAACCACCAAAAGTAGGCACAGTGTAAGAAACCATGCCACAATTTACTATTTGTGTTTATGTGCAGTGTAAGTCTTAACAAGTAGGCTAAACACTAATCCTCTATGCAAGTTTGAAACATAATTTTCTATCTATTGTGTATCTATCTATTGTCCTATAACAGGTCAAGACACCCATCCCCTTCCTGCTCCACGGTACGTTGCGAGAGTACCAGCACATCGGCCTGGACTGGCTGGTCACCATGTATGAGAAGAAGCTCAATGGCATTCTGGCTGACGAGATGGGTTTGGGCAAGACCATCCAGACCATCGCTCTGCTAGCTCACCTGGCCTGTGAAAAAGGTAAGAGAGTGGCTCATTTGCACGCTTTTAGTACATTGTAGTCATACACCAGTTCAGTATTATGGTAAAATAAATGGCAAGCTATACCTTTTGCATGCTTGTTCGTAGTGATCTTCCTTTTGTGTTGCTACTCTTGAGACTTATACATCAATTGAGTTTGGGTAAGTGAAAAATGGTCCTCAACTCATAATAGCTTATCAATTCCCCTGTTTTGTTTAGGTAACTGGGGCCCTCACCTCATCATCGTCCCCACCAGTGTGATGTTGAATTGGGAGATGGAGCTGAAGCGCTGGTGTCCTGGGTTTAAAATCCTCACCTACTTTGGCAGCCAAAAGGAGAGGAAGCTAAAGAGACAGGTAACAAGCAAATTGATTTGGCAGTGTTTGACCTTAATGAATGTAACACAGTTATGATATCCACCAGTTTTTGGACATCTCTTAATTTCCAATAGTCAGCTTTGATGCGTTTTTAAACTTCCTGATGATAGCCCTGATACAAACTATTACTTGAATATCACTTAAAATAACAGGGCACAACTTTTGCACTACATCTTACTTTTTTGCAATACATCTCTTATCTTTAGGGTTGGACCAAGCCCAATGCGTTCCATGTATGCATCACTTCCTACAAGTTGGTGCTGCAGGATCATCAGGCATTCCGGCGCAAGTCTTGGCGGTACCTGATATTAGACGAGGCCCAGAACATCAAGAACTTCAAGTCCCAGCGCTGGCAGAGCTTGCTCAACTTCAACAGGTCTGTAGAGCTGTCTTGCCTCCTTGAAGATTCTTCTGAATAGACCTATACAAAGGCTATGCCTGGCGAAGAATCTGGGTCAGATTCCTAAAAGCAAGAGGCTTAGCAAAACACTCATGTAATGCCAGCATAACCTAATGGACAGAGATGATCATGGTGCCGAGATTCATATGGGAAACCAGGCGTAAAGGCAATAAACACCATAGCCAAATCTGTATGTGCCTTTTTTCTTATATTCTGACAGAATTGGCATGCTGACATCTATACTGTATACTTTCATTATACTGTTATACATATATTCAGAACATGACCTTTTCAAATACTAAAGTCACACCTCCCTGAAGCCTGAACATTGCTGTGTATTAGCTCTCACATTGTTTTTCATGTTTCAGATATTTTACAATCACTTATGTCATACAGCATTATGGGAGGCTTTTTACACCATTTCATAGATGTTATTTAGCCAATGTCTACTCAATGTCTCGAATTTTAAGGATATGGATCTTGGATGGATCCACTAAACAATTTTGAAATTCATTAGGCAGAAAATGCCTACCAATCAGAAGGTACAATCAGGTTTTTACATAGACCCTCATTGCACTTATCAAAACTCCACTTTGTCTTCTCCTTCGTCATCTAGAAAAATCGATTTGCCTAAACACTATTCTGACCTCTCCCGGTTACAGCCACAGGCGACTGCTACTGACAGGAACCCCTCTCCAGAACAGCCTGATGGAGCTGTGGTCTCTGATGCATTTCCTAATGCCCCACGTCTTCCAGTCCCACCGTGAGTTCAAGGAGTGGTTCTCCAACCCGCTGACGGGAATGATTGAGGGCAGCCAGGAGTACAACGAGGGCCTGATCAAAAGGCTGCACAAGGTGCTCAGGCCCTTCCTGCTCAGGAGGATCAAGGCTGACGTGGAGAAGCAGATGCCCAAGAAATACGAGCATGTGGTGCGCTGCCGCCTGTCCAAGAGACAGCGTTTCCTCTATGACGACTTTATGGCACAGGCCTCGTAAGTTATTGAACGATTGTTCATAAGAAAGAGACACCACATATACAGACATGATTTATTTCACAAATGGTCCACTTCACAACTGAACTGTCTGGTGCTATTTTGCTTTTGAACTTTTGTTAAAATAAAAAAATAGGAATAATTAAACTTGCCAGCATTTCTCCTTGTAAGCAGTGGGCCTTTTTGTAAAATGAATCTTTCATTCTCAGATATCCAGCTTTTATTATATTTTGGTCTATATTATGGTCTTTTATTTTGTCTTTTGTTATTAGCGCCTTGTTTTATCCATCCTCATCTTTTTGTCTCTGATTCATAGGACCCGGGAAACGTTGGCAAGTGGACACTTCATGTCTGTGATTAATATCCTGATGCAGCTTCGCAAAGTATGCAACCACCCCAACCTGTTCGACCCGCGACCCATCCATTCAGCCTTCATCACCAAGCCCATTGTTTTCCACACAGCCTCACTGGTGCAGGACGCCCTGGAGATCTCTCCTTTCAAGGTTGGCATTAAGAGGACATCTAAAGGGGAACTTTACAATTGGTCAGAGGGAAAATCCAGCCTGAAACACAAGTCACATGTTTTTCCTATGGTCTTGGACAACTAGACAATTTGAATATCAACAAGTCTCTCCTTAAACTAGAAGAGACAAATGCTGGATGTGCTCTGTTGGCAGTTAAAGGAAGACTGACTTTGTAGACAGTGACAGTGCTCATGATAAAATGATGCATGTTTTCGTGTCCTCAGCGTTGTGACCTGTCCATGTTTGACCTGGTGGGTTTGGAGGGACGTGTGTCTCGGTACCAGGCCGACGTCTTCCTCCCCCGTCACAAGGTCAGCCACCAGCTCATCCAGGAGATTGTGGAGTCCCCTGAACCTCCACCACGCCCCAAACCAGTCCGCATGAAGGTCAACAGGTAAACACCCCAGCTCCTTATTCTTGCATCATTTTTGCCACTGTATTTTCTACAGGGAAGAATATACCTGAGCTTGCATCGCTATGCCTCACATTAGTAAAGTTACACATATTCACGTCTGGGAGTTGCCTTGTACAACCAGTCTTCTATTATTCCGCTGGTGCAACTGGGGTTAAGTGCCTATCTTAGTGGTTGTTGTTCAGGGAAGGGAGTGCTATTCTTTCATCCACTCCATCTAGGCTAGAATACCGCTGCTGGGTATCTTAAAGAAGTTCACAATGGCGCTTTTGTTTTATCATTTGTCAACATGTTAGTGTAAGTCAATGTGTGACGAAACCATGTGCTTGAGGTGTAATATTTGTATGCAATTGTTTTTTGTAATGCAACATTGTATATTTTCTTGTGTCTGTCTGTGTGGTAGGATGTTCCAGCCACCTCCTAAAGGTGATAGTCGACCAGTCCTGCTAATGAACAAACCTACCTGCCCCGTGCCCCCTGCAGCTCAGACCCCCAAACC
>CABFOQ010011703.1:14130-29331 GCA_900660455.1 Gephyroberyx darwinii | reverse complement strand
GCACAAGACACATGCATTGATTGTGGAAATATATGATCATCGGCTTTGCTGTGATATAATTGGGACAGCTAGAATATCTCTAAATATCTATTAAGCAAAGATATTGATTGAGCAAGACCATCCAGTTCCATCTATTTTAACAATTTTGTTTCAAAAAATGCATTTACACAGCTCATAACACCCGAGTAGAGGTTATTTGGAGGTGGTGAGGTCACCAATCACCCGTTGTAGACTAATGCTGTCATTTGCACCTCCACACAAGCACTCTCCAATTCTGCCACCAAGCCCACCCCATACACACCCACACACCCTGGAAGATTACAAGGACAGAGCGCACTGGTGACTGACACTCAGCACAGGAGCTCATTATCACCTCCCACTCGCTGTGAATGGCTTGCTGTCCTGGGCACCACGCAAGCGCCAGGATCCAAGCTATGGGCTACTGTGGCCAGTCACAGTGAGTAGAGGCTCCTCTTCTGGTTTATCTGGTTGTGGCCCTGGGCCCCAGCACCAGCCTCCTCAGCATTACTGGGACTGCTCCCCAGCATGAAGACATGAGCTGAGAAGAGGGCAAGTCTACCAGTCAAAGCTGGCAGGTATAATTGCACTGAAAATCACTCTAAATCTGCTCCTGAAGGATCCTGGGGCATGGGGGATGTCAGACCCAGTCCCATGCAGTGAAATATGTTAAGAGTGGAGTCAAGCATTCCCTTACACACACACACACACACACACACACACACATCCTCTCTCTCTTTTCCTCTCTCATGCACAAATACACACTGCTTATACTCTCCCACATACGCATAGCCTTACTCTACACACTCTCTCACACACTTGAACAGTGTACATCGTGTATATGTGCGTATATATACACACACACGCACATGCACATGCACGCACACACACACACACACACACACACACAGAAACACACACACATACATATACCAGAGAGAGGACAGATGAAGCTGTAGGGCTGATTCTGCAGGTTTTCCTCTTGGCATCAAGTCCACTCAACTGAGAAGACATTTCCTCATTAGCCAACTTCAGCTTTAGACAGCTGTGGGGCTCAGAGAGTGTTCATACTGTATATGAGGGTGTGTACAGTAAGAGTGTGTGTGTGTGTGTGTGTGTGTGAGAGAGAGAGAGAGCTAGGATCATAGAGTATGTGTAAGTGTATCTAAAAGAATAGGTGGGAGAGGAAGAGAGGCACAGTTGTTCACATAAGAATCACATAAAACAAACAATATATTCACAATATAACAGAGTTTCAGCCAGCGTACTCCAGCAGCAGGGAGAATTCTGCCAGCCTGAACTGGACCTCTGACCCATCTCCTCTATGTTGCTAACCCTGACTGCTAGGGGTGCCGGGCTGCGTGCCCTCTGCTCTCCAGCCCAGGCTAGGCTATGTTCCTGGGCCAGTCGGAAAGCCAAGGCCAGGGCTGGAGCTTTGAGCGGGGTCCTGCGTGTTTTACCCTGCCTGCCTCCTCTGCCCCACCACAGAGCAAGAGAGATGAGGGGATATGTGAGAGATAAATCACTAAGTGCCTCACCTTGGGTCGCCGATCACACCAGAGGCCACCGGCAATCTCTATTTGAAGCACTGCGTTTGCTGCTTCAGGGCTTTGCTCTCTGGCCTTGCTATAAATCAGCATACACCCTTTAACCCCATCTCTCCCTTTTCTCTACATCCCCCCTCTTTACTAAAGGTGTAATGATACGTACAAGAATCTTACAGTATAACCCTCTCAGTTTCAGACACACTGTGAACTGAATAATTGGCAAAATGTAACCATATAGTACGTCTAACTCCTGGTTTGGGAGTTATTTTCAACTAAAATGAAATACCTTGAACTTGTGTGGCTGAAAGCACATTTAATTTAATTCATTAAAACCAAGAAGGTAAACAGGTGCTTGATTTTCAAATTCAAAACACTACAAAAAATGAAACCTGAGTTGAGGAAGCATACATCCAGCCAGAGCAGTAGCAAATAGTCATCATTTCTGTCCACCATTTGGGAGCATTATAACTTCCCTTTCCTTGTTGACTCCAACAATTATAGAAATAGATGAACAAATAAATCGGAAACTGTATGCCTGTGACAAAATGGATAGGATGGCTATTGCACTGGATCGAGTGTTGATAAAAGTTAAGTAAAGTCTCTACGAATTCTGGATTACTGCCAGTGCTTAACACTGAATACACTGCATTTGAATGTTAAAGGAATAATGAGCTTCAATTTAAGAATGGACCTTGAGAAAAAGTTTATATTACTCAATAGCCCTTATTAAATTAGAGTTTTATATGTTGTAGCCAAAAAGGTTACTTTGAAGAGTCTCATTTCAAAGTGAGATATCCATCATCTGAAAAATGTAACACATACTCGGACAAAATGATTGCTGTCATGAAAATAAATCAAATGTGAAATATTGAACAATGAAACCCAGGATGGAATGAAAATGAAACTCAGGATTTGTAACTGGCAGTGATTTTGTTTCCTCTGTACCAGTTAAGTACAGAGCTGAAAGATGCACAGTAAACCAAGTATCTAGCACCCAAAATTTCAAAAACTTTAGGGTCAAATAAATCAACAAAGGCCTGAGGCCCTTGGCAGTCGAGTATGACTGTTGTTCAAACTTCACAACAATAAATGTTGTGACTTGTATATCAAGTTCTATAATGATAACAAAATATTACCTTGAATTATTAGTCTTTATGGGACAGGGCACACCGATCTGCACCCACTAAAAGCAAACTTTATATAAGGACTCACTGGCCTAGAGCATCCAAACCGATATTCATCAAATAGTGGGCATGCTGCTCTGACTGGTTGGCAATGAGATTCAGGCTGGTCAGAAAGCTAATGAATGTCCTTATCGGTCCCTGTGCTAGCTAGTCACTAACGTTTATGCTAAGCTACTACAAGCAGGCTAACAAGCTAGCAGGGCCGTATAGCCTCAAGTGCATTGTCGAAATAACAAAATACTTGACCTGAATACACTATTAATCTTTTAATAATAATTGGTGACATACAAGCCATATTAATGAAACAGATGTTGCTTACATTTGTAGTCATTTGAATTTGGACTGTTATCAGTGACAGGCACTTTGTGGCCTACATCCTCATTTTATGTCACACTTAGTATATTACGTGTGGATAGTACGCAGCGTCCGCTGGACAAGCCACACTGACAGTTATCACCGGTCCTGGCCAGCACATTTCAACATGTCTAACAAAGTTCAGGTACAAACCAACCTCTTGAGCTGGTCGCCAAAAATCATTAGTCTTGATCTGCATATCTGCCTTGCATTTGGCTCTCTGCTTGGATTGATGATGTCAGTGATGTGTCTCTCAGACGTCCTCCACCATACCTAAGATTAAATTCACCCTTCTGTTATTGTAAAAAATTAAACAATCAGACGTGCCAGTACATACTGTAAGCCTACATCATTTATCAAAGGTCCGTGTAACCTAAATCATGATGTTGAGTTTTCCTTGATAGGCTAGAGGCAATGTCAAAAGAGATCTAACCCAATTTGTAGTGAAGATTAAATAAACTACAGTCATAAATTAAAATAATACATCCTATTACATTGTTCATACTCCAAGGTAGTGCAGCCATACCGCAACAGCAAATGGGTTAATATACCTAGGAGTAGCCTGGTTGACTTAACATTAGATAAATGAACAAATGTGACAAGGGTTCTTTCTTGGCTACTGTATTCAGGCAATGGTGAATTGGCGTAAACCAGTGCCTTGTAATTACAGGCATGTGCTCTTTTAAAGGGGCCGTGCACAACACAATGAAAAAACAACAAGACAACAAAAACTTAACATCCCAGGGGGCAGGCGCTGCAAATGGTTGATTTCAATATTTTCGAGGCGTCACCCAAATCAGAGTTAAGCACCCCCATATCTCAAGTCTGAATATCAATAGCTTTCACCGTGCATCTCCTGACTTATCTGAAGAACCTACACGTGTGATTTAAGTCAGCCAACTCTGAATCGCAGCCTTAGAGACTGTCTTTCTTGTGAAAAGCTATAAAAGAAGAGAATCCTTACTTGAGGAGCAGACTGTCTGGCAACTCTCTTCCTCCCTAGCCTGTCCAAAAGACAGTCTGCCAGGCTTGTGCTGCCTTGAGTGTTACTATTCTCCTTCTCTCCTCAGGTGTCATAATGGCAGCAGACCTGGTCTTGATGGAGGTGAAATGGGAGTAATAAAGAGTGATCCACAGAGAGCATTGTGGGGGTGTCACATGTATGGCATGGATGCATCACTATGGAACAGCAGGCCCCAGTGCTGCAGGAGAGTTTTTACACTGAAGGAGTGCTGCAGGTGATACTTGCAATCACATGACATCTATAGCCTTGACAGTTTGACACCCACAGACTGTGGCCGTGTGCGTGTGCGTGTGAGTGAGTGAGTGAGCGAGTGAAAAAACAAAAGAAACAGCATTAAGGAAAAAGAGAACATACTACTGTAGAAACAAGTGGAGACCTCCATATATTTTCCACAGCAGTGAACAGCCTATTAGGAATGGAAAATCTGTCGCCTCACTCTGAAAAGGGTCTGCGTCAGCCACTCAGGATGAATCCTAATAATAATCAGAACACTTGGGGAAGAAGAATAAAGAATTTTATGGAGGAAAAAATAATATGGCACAGTTTGGTTTCAAATGTGCTCATGAGTGAAGAAAAAAGGGAAGGGCTGGGAAAGTGTCAAAGAGAGAGAGAGAAGGAATAAGTGAGAATAATTTTACTTCTTCTATTAACCTGACACGATTACAATAGCCTGATGGGCTGCCTTATTTCATGGAATATTAAGTTCAAATGCGTCTCAAAGGAAGGACACTGCAGAAGAGGGGGAAGGGACACTTTATCCCCTCACTGAAGCCTCAGCAGGCTTCCACTGGCCGGCCGCCCCTCTACCCCTGGAGCAAACAATAAACAGGATCCAGTCACATCCAGTGTGTTTGTGTGTGTGGTCCTGCATGTGCATGTGTGTGTGTGTGTGTATGTATTGTCTTACTGTATATATGATCATCTTTTTGTCATCTACTCATACAAAAGAGAAAAGGAGCAGAAACACCAATGTTATGTATAGAAATCTCAACTCATGCCTGGAATGTTACGATTCTAAAATAAGAGCTTGATAGAGATACATGTAAAAAATAATTGCATCAAAAAAACGAAAAGCAAATATTTTGATTTTTCTTTTCAACCATGAACGTCTTTGAAATAACAGTTACACATTATTACACATTATAGTAATTGCCCTGATTGCACAGTGAATTAAAGTGGTGTAAAGTGATTAAACTACTGCAAACTGCAATTATAATAAAAACACTAAAAGTAGTGTTATAGTAGTAGTAAGAGAATACATCATATTTAACATTAATCATTTATCATTAACACAATTCAAGTGAAAGTAAAAATATAAGTCAATTTTAGGATTTTTTTCCCCACAACAGGCCAGTGATGTTCGCTGTATATGACTGTGGAGAGGCAATTGATTTTCCAGCTATAAGGTCAATGTTTATGGAAGGCTGGTTACCAGGTGTAGTGAAAACACTTGTTCCTCTTTAGGAACTATAGGAAAGCATGTGGTCAGCAGAGATTACATGGCTACCTACCTTGTTACCTCATAGTACTTAGAGTAACACACCTCATCTTTGTCCAAATGTAGCTGTTTAGTTCTTATAGTACTTTGATTTCTTATATCCATCTGTAAGCAAGTAAACAACAGCATGTCCACATCACAGTGCGGGACATCAGTCCATGCTTACTAATACTGTATGTTTGTAAGTATATACTGTAGTTAGAAGTTAAAAGGGGCAGCTCATTGAAACATTAAAACAAAAATTAACTGCAAACACACTGAGAGGAGAGAATTGATAAATTAATTTTGCACAACCTCCGGTTATCTGTAGAGGTGCACCAATAGTACCTGTAAGTATCACATCAGTTCTGATCCGGCTCCTAGGTACTCGTACTTGGATGGCAAATGAATCCGTTCCGGTACCGATAATTTAATGTCATGCATGTTGCGCAACATAAAACATTCTGGCAGGGGGAAAAAATGTCAGCAGTGTGGCGATTCTATGAGGTTAACAAGGAGGATAAAAAACTGCAAAATGCCAGCTGTGCCAAGTCAAGGTATCTGGTGGGGGGGTCCAGTATAAAAAAATTAAATACAACAAATTTGATAAAACAACTTAAGTCATGCATGACGACCACAGCCAAACAGTTGCAGCTAGCTAGCCAGGCGGGCACTAGCCAAGCAAAGCAGCAAACACTAAAACAATCCATACACAGGCAAGAGAGACTCATATCTTATTTATCTGTATTTCAAATTAAATGAAGAAATTATTTTATTAAAATCTACTGAGGCAACTGTCACCAGTTGTAATGATGGAACATGGTTTCATACACGCATCAGCAAATGAACCTGCATCGAATCACCTCATAATAGATGGGTACTAGAGACAATACTCCAACTGGAAACCATTGAAGCCTTTAGATAAAGACCCATGTAAGTCAATTTAGCCAAAGTCCTCACAGTTTCATAGTCTAATCCAGTTTTTAGAGAGTTACATTTTGAAAATACATAAATAAAATTAATGTGATAATTTACTGATACCAATAGGGACATTTTTCACTTGACGCACTCCACAGGAGGGTCAGGGTGCAGGGTCAGCCACTGACACAGATGAGACTCACTCAACTAGAAAAAAAACGTATCAGGCTATTCCTTTGATCCTGCGATATTAAAATGTCTTTAAGCATGACCATGAAGGAAATAGTGTATGGAAGGGTTATAAGGTAGGCATGTGAGGGTGAAACACACACACGCACACACACATGCACACACACATATAATATTGATTGTGTTAATATGTGTTTTTGTTTGATATTAAATACATGGCGTTGCTTCATGCATATGACATGGTGGACATGCAATCTAAATCCATAAACTAATTACTGTTCAAATTGACAGAACAGAGCACTCACTCTATTTCAAAGTGGAGATGATACATATAGGGGTCTATAATGTAGCTAACTAGTGGACTGAATTATCATTATGTTCAAACTACATTGTGCATTTGAAGAATCCTTCACTGGTTATTATTAAAGGTTATGTCATTCCTCTACTTTTTCCTTTAACATCCTTCTCCTTTATTTTCCTAGTCTACAGACGAGGTTTGGAAATCAAACCATCCCATCGATGCTAATGTCTATATTAGAATCACATTCAAGTAATACTCTCTTCATTTCAAAACTGACATTTAAATTGGAAGATGCCTGAATATCAGGCTGGTTTGTATCTAGCTATCCATCTGCTGTAAGAATATGGGGCATGCTGAGGGAGCAATCAAGTTCATTTTTGGTGTGTGACTGTTCTCACTAACACTTTGTAGAAGTGTCCTTGCTTCTCTATAACACTCGTTGTCATTTATCCTAAGCAGCTTGGGGAATTTGCAAAATAACTTGTGTCACTAAAAAGAGTGAAAAAGAAAAAGAAAAAAGTTTCATAATCAGAAACATTACCTCTAAAAAAAAAGTCACTGAGAAAAGGAGTTTAAAATGAGACTTCACTAAACTAGCTTTTCACTAAGTGTATGTGCAGTGTGTATTATTTGTAGAGTAACAGTCTCTTTAAAAATATATATATAATAATTTGAACAAATCTAAACCTTCCAGCATTTTATTCCCAGTCTCCTTTTAGAGCGAGAAAAGTATAATGTGCCATTTAGCGGACAATGGTGCCTGACCAGCAGCTTGACATCATAGCCCAGGTGGCGACTGAGGACTCATACTGTCACAAGCTGCACCATGTCAGCGTGAGTTTAAATACAGGAAGTGGAAGAGAGGGCGAAAAAGAAAGACACAGGCACTCAACGGCTTATTTTGAAAAAATGCATTTCATCTCCTGGAAAAGCTGGACTTGTGATGCCTCATTGAACAAATGTACCTCAGACACTTCATTCACAGTTTTAAAACACTCCATCATGAGAAAAACACTGTTGCACCATAATGTTGAGAGGAAATGAAGTTAGAAGGCAAACTTCCCATCATTAGTCTTCAGATGAAATCAGATAAGAGTGAGTGTTCAAGCATCGTTATCCAGACTAGGCCTTCATGAGGAAACACTGTGCGGTGGGGTGCATATGGGGTGCATAATAAGCACCTCTACCCTCTGGGGGAGTAGAGCCATCATTGCAGCTGGGTTGTGTTGTGATAAACATCTACTATCAACGTGTATCGATGTCGGCTATCAGCGCTCTGGGTGTAATAACAGAATAGGACACCGCCTCACCTGCTTCGTAAAAAAAAAAAAAACCTCAAGAGGAATAATAAAAAAACATATATCAGTGTTCTAGCTTGGTGATTACACACAACCTATATTATGGCAATCATTTCACAAATGTGTCACAGCGATCACATTAAATATCACGGAAAAGACATCAGAGGGATTTTCCAAACACAGCACAAAAGACATACACGTCAGGAGACATGCAGATCTCATATTCCCAGGGGTGCTACTAAGCCCGAGTGGGGCTGCAGGGAGGGGTAGTGAGCGGGGAGACCACCCTTCAACTGGAACATCCAGGACCCTGGCAAGCGTCCGTCCTACTGTTGGGTCTTTGAGCAAGACATTGCATCTCAACCAGCTCCAGCGGTGCTGTTCTGTAGCTGACCCTGAGCTCTGACATCTCTATGGAGCGGTGAGAGGAGAATTTCCCTATGGGGATCATTAAAGTATCACATTATGATTATTATTAAAGCTACTCGAGGAAACTTCACACACTGGCAGCTCCAAATGGCAGCGAGAGGGAACTGCTAACCAAAGAATACCAAAGGGATGCGAGAAGCAAAAGTTACAATTTTGATGAGATAGTTTGTATTTCGCTCTCAGTTTCAATTTGTCCAGAATTTACCAGAATTGAATTTGGTCAAATAAGGCAAATCTACAGGAGCAAACCAAATACTAGCCCTCAGTATGAATTTGGATTTTTGACAGCTTGATTGTCTGAATCAGTGATGGAGGACAAGGGTGAAAATACAGCCTATTAGAAGTACAACTCTTACAAGTTCACTCCTATCCTCAGCAGCACCTTGAACTCTGACCCCAGCTCCATGACGACCAGCTCCAGTCCTGCCTCCTCAGCTCAGACAGAGAAAGAAAGAGAGATTGAGAGAGAAGGAGGAGGGGGGGGGGTGGCTGACTGACCTGGCACCAGACAGCCCTCTCCTCCTGCGTTTTTTCACCTCCTTCGTTTAGCCCTCCAAATGACCTTGTCCTTCATGCAAGGGCACACTAAAATTAACTTTCCATTTTCACAACAATACGGTGTTGACTGAATGTTAGCAAGGAGACCATGACAACTCCAACCTAGAATGTGTGTCCTGAAAGATGCTGTGCACGTTTCTATTTAATATTTCATCCACTACATCCAGTGTCCAGACACTCCGTACAGAGTTGCACCCTGAACATATTTAGGCATCACAGGCGTTGTTCTGTTCTTCGTTCGCTCTGTCTTTTCTCCAAAATCAACAAACAGAGCTACCAACTCCCAAATCCACATTCCAGCCTTGGATTCCACACGTGGTTCTATTTTCGTGTGTGAGTGACGTAAGGAGGAGAGGAACACCACATACAGGGTGTTTACAGAACTCTCCAGGCTCACCACATGTGATTATAGTCTGATGTTTAACACACCAATTAAGGCTTTTATGGAACGTGGAGCCTTTTCTGCAGGAGGGCTGGCACACCGCTCCTCCAGTCACTCTGTGTTTGCGGGTTCAGCACATAACAAACACTTTCATTCTGAACTCACTGGTACCATTATAACCGCAGTCCTGATACGGCCCCACGTGTGTGGCGCAGAGTTCATCGGTTCAAAAAAACGGAGGTAGATCGACGGCACAAAAATGCCACCAAGTAAAGGCAGAGGACACTGCAAGCAGATCTCAGCGAACAAGTGAGTACCCTTTATAGTTGTGTGATTGGTACATTCCCCCGTAAAACTGAGAATGAAGGCTACTACTCACTAAAAGGCTCTTAGAGATTCCCAGTAAGAGGTAGTGTACAGTATGTAGTGCTGTGTTCCAGGCAGTAGGGAAGCCCACCCTCAACAGCCCTCGGTGCCACCAGCTGAGGGGATCACTCCTACGGTAAGAACACAGGCCTCCAGTCTGCTTCTCCCCACTGGTAGGCTTAATCCCCTTGGTGGAGGCCTGAAATACAGGGGCCTTTACCACACAGAACCACAGGAGGACCAGGGGAGCACTGGCTCAGCCTGGGGTTTAGGCAGGGGGGAAGAAGGGAGCCACCACAGGACTCACATCAAGCTAAGTCATTACTGAAGAATCACCGTATTTCTATATTCAAACTGTGAATATCTACTTTGGATTTTTTTTTTTTTTATTTGATTTGATTACAGAAATTGGAGAAAAACGGTGTCTGGGACATTTTGACATTGAGGCATTGTGGTTATGGTTGTTTATCTACATCATTTTAGACAATTTCAATTAGTGCTTTTTTCTCTTGAATCTGACGTTTGCAGAATTTTGTAATGTTTGATGGGGATTATTATTCAGATGATTTAGGGTTTTTCGTCATATTTACCAAGCAGTTGTTTTATGTGATATATTCATATATTTTTCATTTAAACATATACCACATAATTCTCTGTATTGCTTGTAATGTCATACCCTTTAAAACATCCTAGGAAAAGGCCAAACAAATATAATTCCACTGTGATGCTGGTAGCTAGGCTAGTCATTTTGTTTAAATACCACCATAGGTGTGATCAGGAAAGATTTATGGTTAGAAGACTCCGTGCTGTGGAATATTCTTCATGACATTTATAAACGACAGCATTTATATGAGCTCAGCCCAAACTTGGGGCTTAGAGGACTATATTTTTCTGTTTTTTTTCCCACAGTGATAAAGTGGGAGGGCATGGTGTTTGCACCAGGGGCAGGAGGCAGGTGAAGACAGTGTATGTTGTTTAGCGGAGCCGGTCTCTTTCTCGGTGTCTGTGCTTGCAAGGTGAGAAGTATGGTTCTATTCCCATCTCCCCTCTCTGCTCCTCTGCACTGTGGTTTGTTATCAGCCCAGATGATGTTGGGAGATACACCAGTATATATATATATATATATATATATATATATATGTGTGTGTGTGTGTGTGTGTTGTTTTGAGTTTAACTGCAGTCTGGATCTGTGTTTTCAGTAGACCCGAGGCATTTCTGAAACAGATCACAGTTCCCTAACACTGCTGTTTCCCGTCTCCTCTCTCAGGCTCTAACCTACCAGACCTCTTCTGTCAAAAGCCAACTGTCCAAAACAATGCACCTCCTAAAATCTCTCCACACAACAAAGCAAATATCAAGATCTGATGTAGCAGTGATTTGCACCTATTGGCAGTTTGCTGATATACTGGTGACAATACTGTACCCGTTTTTCAGTTCCTGATAGTTTAGTATTAGTAAATATTAATTGTGCACAGTTCTGGCAGCAATTATTAAATTATTAGTGCTTTTTTCAATATCAATTGAAACAGCTATTGGTTATGGAAGTAAAGTTATTTTTAAGCTAATGAAACTGTAACACAGCCCATTCAATTTTATTAGCTGTAAAGAATCGCTCCAAGGCAATATTATAGTGGACATTTTAACAAATACCTCCACCTCACACATAATTAATTCCAATGAAAAGGGAAGGACAGCAGTCATCGTTGACCATCAAGACAGATGACATGCATCACACATTGCCTCTCATCTTCATCCCAGGTGACCGCAATATGTGTAGAGCAGCTATGAGCTGAATTTAAACTCTTAATGTTTCACCTCTACGTATTTCATCCCATTACATGAAGTCACTCCCATTTTGCCATTTAGACAAGGACATCCATATGAAAGACACTCACTTGTTTCCACTCCTCAACAACAGCTGGGGATGAAACCGGAGTCCCGTTCTCCACATGACAATAGTCTGGTCTGCCAGGGTGCAAAGCACAACGAGCACCCTCCGCTCCCAAATTAGACCCACCACTGAGCCCACTGACAATGGGACGCTGCGATGCAATCATAATAAAGCTCACACCACCCTCACCACCACCACCACCCTTCCATACCCTACCCTTGACCTCCCTCTGCCTATCCAAAAAATCGTCACCTCTTTTCTTTACTACCATTTCCTTCTACTAGTCCCATTGTATTCTGATCTCTTAGGGCACCGTGGGGAGAAGGGAATGCTGTATTTTCATATTTCGTTGACACAAAAGTAAATGAGTGTGTGTGTGTGTATTTGTGTTTGTCAGACATTATGGGCATCATGTGTTTCCTCTGCCTCGCTTCATCCTGCTCCCAGAAAGGCAGAGGGCCTGTGTGAAACGTGTCTGATGCCAGCCAAGTCAAGACACTCTAGTCCCGTTACGTCAAAAATCCTGCTGGGCTGAGCCCTCTCTGATTTAGCACCTATTTTTACTTTGTATCGCTCTTTCTCTTTTCTCTCTCATTATCTTCTTCATTCCCATCTGATTCTGTCATCCCTTGATCTGTCGGCGCTGCGGTTGCACTCAAGGTTGTGCTGGGAAAGGGGGGATAGTAGGAAACCAACTGAGCACGTTGGCGGGAGCATAAAGGTGTTGACGTGGGGGAGAAAGAAAACATCACTCAGAAGTAACCTTTAAGCAACATGGTCATTAACACCTCCATTAGAAACCCTTCTGTCTAAGCAGCTCTATTAGTCTCTCAGAGCCCACGCTTCTCTCCAAGACTGGCACGTACCTTTTTTTCTACAAGACAGCAGGATGTTGGAAAAGACCTCTTTGTTTTCTTTAAAACAACAATCAGTCATCATCATCGCTACCACCAGCTGTTAGTAAGACTCCTGCATTACACTGATCCGTTTACTGAGCAGGCTGTGGGCTGCTATGATATGGCAGGTCATAATTGTACAGGTATTCTCAAAAGAAGAATGAAATCCTAATCCACAGTAATACCCTCCATTGTCGGACATCTAATACATTGTAAATGACTGAGACAATGTCATCCCCGATGGATATCAAAATGTTCTATTACGTTGCATTTTGGAAAATCATCTCTGTCAATAAATCATTATCTGTAAATCGGTTGGAAAATAAATAGCATTAAATCAAGAATAGACAAACAATTCCACTGATAACAACTGTTAACTATTCTCATATTCTTCCGCTGTGTGTTCAAAGTACCCGATGTTATCAAAAGTAAATGCTATGGTCTGGGCACAACCATCTCCTGGATTCACCTGTTTCATATTGCCATTAAAGCCTGCTTTATCAGTTGACCTCCTGAGCCCCAACTCCTATTAAGTTAATGCTGAATTTAATCTTTGCAACCACTCATACCAACCAACCAACCAACCATCCAACCATCCAACCATATGCAGCTATAACATGAACACACCTTTTCCACGCTGGTTATAGTTAACTCCTCAGTGAAAACTACATCCACATATTTTTTTCTACACATGGCTATTTGAAATTCACCTATTAGCTGTACTTCAAATGATACAGCTGTTTCATAATTCACACAGCAAAATCAGAAAGACAAGGAGTCATTAACACATGGAAAAAGTGATTTGTTAGAGGTCTGAAAATAGGTCTCCTTTTCCTACCTATAATTATATCTTTGAAACATATTATCTTACAGGTATGGCTGCGAAAATGTCTTCTGCAGAGTGCTAACAAGGCCTTCGGAAACTCCAAAGGAGCATGCAGAAGCCTTAATTACACGGGTGCATATATTACAACATATCAACCCCTGCTGCTCCAATATTAATTATACTGTACCACAGACATTTTCCTCCACCCATTTCCAGACTTAGCCCATTAGAAAGTTAACTTTCTCTCACTTTAATTTTGAGGCATGTATTGCATATTCATAATTCCTCCAATTAGGGCACAAATACCAGACAGTGCAGGAAGAATTCAACATACAGTGTTATATGGCAGTTTCCAGTAACATGCCAAATTATACGTACTGTACTGTACAATAATGAGCCATATTGTCTTTGCCTGATAATTGCAATTAAAATTTGTAGGGGAATGTGTGTGTGTTAAAATAAAGACGACACGTGGGATTCTTGAGACAGGAGCATGTGTTTAGCTTTTTAATCTCTTTCTACTCAGTGGCCTGCAAAATAGGGAGTCTCAAGGTACACCCAGAAGTAAAACTGGCTCCGTCTCATCTCTCTGGTGGACTAGATAACTGCCTTCCCCAGTACCAGATGAGGGTAAAATGTGACATTAACATCACTATCTAACTGATAATCAACTAAAACCCCTTTCAGGACGGTCAAAAAGTGCTTGTGTTTTTGTTTAATTTTTGAGTATGAGGTAACGGCCTCTTGTCATTCTCTTGTTACTTTGAAGAAGTCAAGAGGAAACAACCAATTTGTCTAAAAATCAAAAAATGAGTCATTCCAAACAATAACATTATACATTTCTATTCTCTCTCCAGCTTATGACATTACATGGAATGGATTGCATGGTATGTTGAGAGAAATATTAGTCCCCGCTGACTTGCATTAGCAGGGCTAATATGTGCATTTATGTTGTTTTCAAAAATAAAATGTCAGTATTTTTTCCAATTTTGAGTTCATGTAATGTGAGTATTGTTTTGTTTTCCTGAAAAGAGCCTTGATTAGTAGTGACATTATAACATATACGTCTGAAAATCCCAAACTTGCCCAGAGATATACTTTGCCACAAAGCAACGGCATACACTATAACACTCTGTTTGTGTGAATTTTATGTCAAATGCTCTTTTTGCATCCATCTAAATTTTTCATCTCGGTGTGTGACTGACCAAAGGCCTCAAGGTCAAGGTGCGATCAATCCCAAACTAATAACAAGCTAAGATAATTTATTGTTCGTGACAAGACAAGGACACACTTTTATAAAGTGTGGGGAAAAATGGATCACAATTCAATTCAAACACAAACAAGGACCACACATGCCCACACGTGAACATACACCACACCTAAATAAATATGGTAAAAGTCAATTTCAGCTTGGGTCGTGCATAGCGATGCGCTCTCTGATATTGTAGTGGTCACGGTCTGTGTGTGTGTGTGTGTGTGTGTGTGTGTGTGTGTGTGCTGTGGACGTGAGTGGATCCAGCCAGGGGAGTTAGAGGAGGGGTGG
>CABFOQ010011703.1:2118-14110 GCA_900660455.1 Gephyroberyx darwinii | reverse complement strand
GGGGCTGTTGGATGGGGCGAGGGTTTCTTTGAAGTCTGGATTCCAATTAAACCCCTGACTGAGTTCTAAGCGCACAAGAAAAATGACTGAGGTACATGACATGGCCAGGTCCCCTCGTCCAGCCAAGCCTTTCCATTTTAGCCCCTTTGTCTCCCTGCAGCTCCTAATATTTATGATCACCCCTCCTGACATAACCCCCACACCAGCCCTACCAAGCCCTCTCCCCCCAATAGAAAAAACTGACAGGACTTTAAAACAAGGTTGGCAGAGTGGAGAGCCAAAGTCAGACCCCGAGGTTTCATTCCTCAATCCCATTCAGCAACATAGAGAATCTCTGAGAAACATCCACACAGGGAGGGGGAGCAGGATGAGGGCAAGGAAGAGAAGGAGTAGGAGGTGGAGGAAGGAGAAGAAGAAGAAGAAGGAAAGAGAAGAAACATTTTCAACTCCTGTGCTGCCTCCATTGAGACAGACTTCCATCTCTTGTGCTAGATGTAGGTATTTATGTTGTTCATGTATTTCCACTGTTCAAGACATTCCGGTAAGCGCTGGCTTTCATGCATCTGATTAGAAATTGCTGTGCAGAAGAAGATTTCAAAATAAAATAAATATAATCAACTCTATTCTGTTTAACAGAAGTAGACGTATCTATTAGAACACACATTCTTGTGTCAATAAAGCAATAAAATAAACTTCTTGTCAAAAATTCAAGTGAAATATATGCATACTCTTTCCCTGCAAGGAAAAAACGAACACGACACGATGCACAACTAGCTCATTTGATGACAAATTATCATTTTACTTGTCAAAGCAATACAACAGCAGTAATTTTCACTAATTTTGATCTCTGCAGCTAGCCCTCCACAGTGAAGGGAGGGAATCGGAATGGGACTCTAGCACAGTGCCAATTTACCTTAGAAAGCACACGGTACACCTTTACAAAACCCCGTATCTGGCTGCTACTCCTCACAGTTTTGTTTTCTCTTGAAATAGTGATGGTAAAAACAGTGTAGGAGCACCTTAGCTGGAGGACATGTTTTTGTTGAAAGGGAATGGAGAGAAATGGTGGATTTCAGAGGTATCAGTCCTGCAAGGCAACCGCAGGCAATTCATACAGTACCTGACACTATGCCGAAAACACACTGCAGTTTTTCTGTTTTTATTCCTGAACCTTTTGCACATGAATTCCATTCAGTCACGCAGTCAGAAAAACACACAGTAGGTAACAATACATACTCCATAATTCATTCAGCATTGAATTTCATTTCCTCTCCTCTTTTTTAAAACCTACACACTGCACACACCCTAACTCTCTACCACAAAGACACTCATACATACAAAGTACAAATGTACATGCATGTATTGTTTCCATTCCAACTGCAAAGTCAAACGTATAAAGACGCGAATACACACACTAAACACACTCCGGAATAAAATATTGAAAATGTCACAGACACCTGGTCAAATGCTCACATGATTCCCAAGGG
This sequence comes from Gephyroberyx darwinii, assembly GCA_900660455.1. Classification (NCBI taxonomy): domain Eukaryota; kingdom Metazoa; phylum Chordata; class Actinopteri; order Trachichthyiformes; family Trachichthyidae; genus Gephyroberyx; species Gephyroberyx darwinii. The sequence continues at coordinate 12,623 of CABFOQ010011703.1, read as the reverse complement.
AACCATCTTGAACACTTCCTGCGGGAGAGAAAAATGGAGCCAGCAGGTTTTGAGCAGAAAGAGGAGGTTTTTATGATGCCTGTTCCTCCCAGAGATGGAGCTGGAGATGGGGCAAAGCAGGAAGGGGTTAAGACAGGGAGCCTGCAACCTTTTATCACGCTGGAGGGAGACAGGGAGCTGAGCGGCGCAGAATAGTAAATATTTCAAGATGATAGGTGACATAAACAAAAGGTTTAGTCTCATTCCCACTTTTTAAGTTGCAAAATTTGGGGTTGGTAATTCATTACAGCAGTCCTCCCTGACACACTAATACGGCACTGAGGAATAGGCCCCTGCATCTCAAACCGGAAAGAAATATCTCCCTCACAACCAAATCTGTTTCCTCTAAAACTCAGCGATCCCGATCACAACAGCTTAAGGTTGTTTGTAGAACATAAAAGAATCATTCAGTCTAATCAAATTGCCAGTATCATTTGTTTAATAATATTTATGTGAATGCAAATAACACTGCAGAGACGTGCAGTGAAATAACAGCTATACTCTCTATAGGTAAAATCCACAGGAGACAGAATAGAGGAGCACGCATCCCCTGAAGTTTTTTTTTTTTTTTTTATCTTTGGTGAATTAGCCATATGAGCTTTCCTTTACATTTTTCTCACTATATCACTCCTCTCACTCATTTGATTGTTTGTTTGGTTCTTTCAGAAGTGAAAGAACCAACTGTTTGAACTTTCAGGAGCATTTTCAATTCCTATAGCTGTACCCCTTTCCTGTCTCCAAACCCGGGTCTCTTTTCTGTCAGAGACACAGCACTCGGCCTCTGCTCCATGTCGGAGAGCAGTCTGTCAGTGTGCCTGTGGGAGCCAGATAACCCTTTGATGGAGAGTAGCGGTGGTTATTGTTGTCTGTACCCTCCACCTTCCCTCCAACACATATGAAGATTTATGGAAGGAGAGGGCTGAGCAGCAGGAGCCTGCACTAACATGGCAGACCAGGATGGCAACAGTAAAAGAGGCAGGAAGAACAGAGGAAGGAGGGAGACACACCAGGAGGCAACAGGAACTCCTCTGACCTGCCTGCGGAGGACACAATGCTCAGGTAGAGCTGACTGCAAAAATCTAGTTGAGGAGGAGGACAAATAATCAAGGGACTGCTCTCACTCCAGCTCTTCTTCCCTCACAAAGGGAGAACAGGTTTATAGGAAGAAACACAAATAAGAGGCCTCTTGAAAATGATAAAGGAGAGATGGAAAGTGAAGTTACTTACGAACAATAGTCTTCACAAAAGGAAAATGGCGTGTAGGACTGTAGTCTTCTATTTATATAGAAAATGCCAAGTCCTGATGTATCGCGTAGAATAGTTGCCAGTATACAAAAATATATATTTGTCTTGACGTAATTACCACAGTTAGCAATCACAAAATCATGAGAGTTTAAAGGACGTACTAAATAAACTCAGTCAAAAGCCAAATAACAACGATCATGAGCGTTTGGCTGAAAGGAACAGGCCTGACAGAAGAGAGGTATGTCTGAGAGCAATGACACATCTGGAGCCTGCTTGGCAAATCCTCAGTGTTGCACCACAAAACATCACAATATTATTACTGAAACATCACAGTGTTATCCAGATGTAAATTCAATATAAAAATAAAATTTACGTCATTACGTAATTTGAAAATGTAAAATTTAAATTGATCTGTGAATGTATGCAACATCCAACTAATCAGTGAAGTTCAATGAGCTGCAGCAGGTCCAAGTAATGTATTTGATCTAATCTACTATTAGTCAGTACTGAAGTTTTAACTTGTGTTATATGTGATATATGAATGTGATATATGAATGTGATATGTGAATTACAGGTATAATATTTTGAGCACATTTTTGACTTGAACTCATGTTTGCTATGGATTTGAATTGCAATAATAATTAAAAAGCATGGCTAATTTTCAGAATTGAGTAAAGCAAAGAAAGTGAGTGCAATAAGAGAGAGAGAGAGAGAGAGAGAGAGAGAGAGAAGGAGAAAGCACATCAGCGACTCATAGTGCCCTCTTCTGATCACAAGTTGTATGATGAGTATAGTTTTTCTCCATCTTTTGATCATCACAAATCATGCAAGAGTATAGGATGTGATACAGCTGCATATAGCCACCATATAACCCATGACCCATTTACCCTAATTTCCAAGCATAATTCTAAAATAAGAGCTCCTCATATTTCTGCTTTTTGAATAAACCATGTCAATGTAAACAGATCCTCTGAGTTACCATCAGACCAAATGAGAGAGTTGCTCTGAGCCAGGACTGATACCGGTCAGGTATGAAACCTGGTGCAGCAAAACCACGACACAAAAGTTCCTTGGACACGTGTGTGCGTGCGTGCATGTGTGTGTGCGTTTGGGTGCGTTTGGGTGTCTGCCTGTCTGTTTGTGTCTGAGTCTAAATGAGTAGATATTCACTCAAAATATGCATCTTATATGCCTCTCAAATGTAAACATGGTAATAAAACATTACATTGTCAAACCACAGAACCTGGTTTGGACGGGGAGAATAACCTCTTTATATAATATGTATTATGGGCGTAATAATCCTTATCACTCTGAGGGCCCAAATGTTCCTATTAGGAAACTAACACTGAGGCACATCCAGTTGACTTCTGCTTAATATCACATAAGATCCATTATTTTTCTCTATGGTGAATAATTTCAGTGCATTAATAATCACATACATTTTTGATTGTTGGGATTACAAATACAAAGTTGATCAGTTACTAATTCTATTTAATTCAAATTAAATTAGTTTAAATCATTTTTTCCAAGATGGGTGTTCTGCTTATGTAAAACAATAAAAAAAAACATAAACAAAAATAAAAAATGTAGATATGAAGGCCATCAAACTCAATGAAATGCGTTAGTGAACCTTCACTGTGTCACCATGTATAAAGAAACAATATATTGGTATGCATGCTGAGAACATGTAGAGTGTATGTGCATGAGTTCAACCCTGTTAACAGTTGAATGTTAAATGTGTACACAGAAAACACGAGGCGACTGGACATCTCTAGGGCTGTGAAATGATGACCCATTTTTAAGCCCATATTTGATTACCTGGTTTTATTAAAATTGGATCCAAAGAGACCCGTTTCCCATTTGAATTTAATGAAGGCTGTGTGGCTGACGGGAGGCTTTTGATTTATACACTGTTATTAAATCCGACAAGAGAGCCAGCCAGGTAAGCAGGCAGGCAGGAGGAGGTGGAAAGGAGAGAGAGCAGGACCCAGAATCCTGGCCCTCCACCAAGCACACTCAGAGCACCCCAACACACACACACACACACACACACACACACACACACACTCTTCACCCCATCCCCCACCTGCTCCACACAGAGGTGTGCAGGAGCAGAGAACAGCCAAGGACACATGCTGTGTGGCACCCCTCTCTCACATCCCTCTTCCTCCTCTGATACCTCTTCCATTATTCATATTAAAATACAGACTGATGTAAAGATGAATAATAAATGCAGTCAACACAAAACAAAAGCTGGTAGACCAGGGCCATCAAGGTGGCCACTTGATAGAGATGAAAAATTATTGTATCTATTCATCATAATAATATACTACATTTAAGCCATACACACATTTCAAGATTCATTCTAAATATTCTTGATATTATTTTTGCTGTGTTAAAGCTATTTCCCTTTGTGAGTTATGGGAAGATGACCTATAAGGTACCTTTAATTCTGTATAATTTCTGGTGCCATCAATTAGAAAAGAAACGCTGAATACAGTTTAGTGAATTGCCATGTTTTGTGAAAGAAACGTGATTCCTCTAAGAGCTCTCCGTGTTTCCTCTTTGAAATTTCAAAGTCAAAGCAGCTGTCTAACATACATCAGCACAGAGAGGAGCTCCTCACACTTACAGGCCTGGGCTACAATGCTACCCCACATTATCACATTATTCACTTAATGGCAATGGCATTGGACAGAGTTGTGTGTACCTAGCCATATGACAAAGACAAGAGCAAAAAAAACTACTGCATCTTGGGTACCTGTGGGGGGGTTGCCCATGACAACTGTCAATCTTCTCCTAGAGGTCAGTGTGACCACTGCAAGGGATACAAACCAGACATACACTCAACATTGAAAGTTGAAGAAATTACTATATGCTATATTCTAAACAAACTGGTCAAAGTCATAAAAGTGAAAGACAAAAATATTCAGGGAAAAAAGATTTCAGATTTCAGCCCAGTATCAATCCTGAAAAGTTGAGTAAATAAGTACCTTTATTTTTAAATAACTGTTCTCTATATATACAGTTATTTATTTCTAGCAATTCAGACAGCATAAATCAAAACGTCTTTGGTGTTTGCTTACAGATTAATAGTGTGTAGATTTGTCATGCAATGTTTCACAATTAATATGGGACCAACACGTTGAATGTCTGCCTGAATATCTAATATAAAAGAAAAACAGGTGAAAATTGCATTTCGTTTTTAATGTTTTGCTCAAGCAGAGCACTGCTGTCATGCCTGCTTTTTTCAGGATGTCAGACAAAAAGAGAGGAGAGATGGAGAGGGAGGGATGCTGGAGAATGGGGGGAGGAGAGGAGGAGAGATGGAGGGGCTGCTGACATGCACTTGTCTCCAATCTCTTCGAATCCATTGCACAATTCATCTGCTTTGTCTCTACTGCCACGGCTGAGGACAATCACACCAGACGCCCATTAGATTCCTCATATTGCCCCCCTTATACACACACCCCCCTTTACCCCTCTTCCCCCAACACCTTTTTTTCATGTGACATGCTGACTGAAGGAGAGGCAAGGCAATTCACAAGCCTCCCCAAATGGGGAAATGTCAGAAAGGGAACCCACATCAAAACCATGTTGTCATGGAGATACAGTACGGTCCAGAAATTACACACAAAACACACATGCACACATACAGTATACACACTGGCTGTTTTATGCATTGATAAATACATATGCTTTTTTTGAGAGGAAAAAATATATAGTAGAAAAAGAAGACAAAGAATATTTGTTTCACTACACTGATTCTTGTACCTGATATTTCCTCTTCAGTTGATTATTTTTAACTGGATATATCTGAAGGGGGAGATTGGCAAATACTGCCAAAATACGCATAAAGGTTTTATCTTAAAACGCAGATAAAAATACATGTTTACTTAAAAACATAAAAACCTACTCATGTTAAATTGCTGTGTATACTTTGTGATAATGACATCCATAAACACAATCTTTTACCACAAGCAATCGGTCATGAAATGGAGTTTGTGTAATACTTTCCTATTTCATCCGCACAGTATTTTAAATCTAAGTCAAGCTAAATATAATATGTAGGTTTTATTTTGATATTCAAAAAACAGAAAATCTTCTCTCTGTCTAATATGGATGTGTTAATGCTTCCTGCTGCAGGGAGGGTCTAGAGAGAGGTCATGTGACCAGGGTGCCCATCCACAGTAGCCATTCCTCAGCCAATAGTATTATCAGAGATACAATGTTGCTGGAACGCTTGGCATGATCTCCTCTTCTCCCAAAAAAAAAAGGAAGAAAGAAGGAGAAAAGGGAGGAAGATGATCAAAAAAAAAAATGTGCTCCTTCACCCCACTTGTTTAGGAAGCTGCCAGCACTTGGCTTCAGCTTTTGAGGAGAAGTAGACCAGATCTGCCCTGGTGGAAGAGGACCCTCCATCCTAACACACTGTAATAACCATATTCACCCACCACCAGGCCTCACTGGGGTCAGTTTATTGAGGTTACTCTGCTCTACAGTACATAAAAAAGAGGAGATTGAGGGGTATTAATGGTAAATGTGGCATAGTTACTGTTGTAAAACCCTTTCTTTGCCCTCCCTTTTTTCTTTGTTTGGCCAGAGGAGCTGAAGGCTTAGGGATAAAGGTACTGCTCAAATCATGAGACAGGGATAAAGCCAGGGAGAGATAGTGAGCTCTGACCCAACGACAGAGCAGTGGATAATTAAAACACCCAGAGCCCCTGGACTGCCCTCATCCATCTCTCCCTTCTTTTTCTTTCCCTCCTTCTAATTCAGCCTTTCCCTCCTCCCCAGAAAACACACATGCACATATCCATTGTTACATGACTCAGATGACAAAACACACAAGACGACACACGTGCATATCGCAGATGATGTTGAATTTCTACCAGCGAGCTCCGCAGATGACTGGTCCTCGGGGTAAAATCTACGGAGACGGAAGCACACGTAGCCCCCACTGGCTCTGAGTGATCTATTTATTTTTCATTTGTATGTTTTTAAGGATCATGAATGATTCCTGTTTTTATCTGATTACTCCCAGACAGTCTGCCTCCACTGCCTCATAAAAAAAACACAAAGGATGGAAACAAAATGGCACACAACCATGTAGTCCTTTAAATTTAACAGATGTCCTTCTGCTTGCATTTTTAGATCCATTTTAAATGCATCCCTGCATTATCATTGGTCCCAAAAAAAAACACAAAACTGCAAGGATGCCATTTATATAAATTCATTCAGGCCTGATGAATGCTACTGTGTACTGTCATGCCTTCACTGGACTTTTGATATTATAATGGCATTCATTTAAACCATGTAGTATGTGGGTATAGGCTTTTCAACTAGAAAGGTATTCATTCTAGCTGGACAAACATCAATTAAAGAACTGAGAGGAAATGAAGTAGACCCTATAAGGCGGGCAGGCAGGCGTGCCACAGCGAAGATCAGAGAGCTTCTCCACACCACCATGAAGAAAGAGAAAAAACACAAAAGACAGCCGTGCCTGTATATCATCTATGTATATAACAGCCAAGCGAGGGAGAGTGTGTGTGTGTGTGTGTATGTGTGTATGTCTGTCTGTCTGTGTGCTTATGTCAGGTGATCACAATGTTCCAACCATGAATTGCAGCTGCTAGCCATGCTCCTGGGCAAGCCACACTGCCCTCTCTTGGTGGCTCCAGAACAATGCTGGTGGAAACTAAACAACAATTCTTCTGAGATGTAATACCTAGGTAGAACAATACATTCATACATACAGGATCAGATGGCCATGAACCTGCCTGCATAACCAACTGGAATCTTTTTCTACATTAAACATGATTAAATACAAAAAAATCTCATATACTCCAATGCATAATATTTCCTCATGATTTACTATTACTTATATTTTCCTCCGGTTTTATATTTGATGAAGTGTGACCGCACGGACGGGCTAGTTGAAACAAGCTGGCTCCATATGTCATTTGTGTGGTCGTTGGCCTTGCATGGGGGGGCTGCATGGCATCCTATGAACAGCCTGTGAGTGAGGATGTGTGAAAGCGGTGCTGTGACTGGGGAATAGCAGCTACAAACGGACCTCCACAAATGGCCCAGACTGAAGTCATTACCACCGGCCCTTTGATTTCCATACGTAAAAAAACCTCAGGTTGAAGACCGATGTGTTGCTACACTGGAGTACAGTTTCTGCTGCTGTGTTTATATGGTATGGCTGCCTGAGCCACACAGGACCAATTCTAAAAGATAGGGGACAGAGTGCTAGCTCAGATGAATTGTGAATGTGTTTAAGATGATTTATTAGAGCGCTTTAAAGATCTGTAGGATGCCCTTCACACCCCGCTCACCCTCTAATAGACCCCTGTGTGAAACCCCACTGGCTCCAGTTTAACCATAGCACTGTTTACGATGTCAGAAAGGTTTTTATATATATATATATATATTTCAAGATATACTAGGTGTATGCTAGCTCTGTAGTGTAATTGTGTGTGTGTAGCCGGCCTGAGGTGGCTACAGTGAGGATACAATGAGGGAAGTGTCTGGCGTCTGCATGATTAGGGCTTTGCTGGGCTGCAGCAAGAGGCCAGGGGGGTCAAGGGGCGTGAGAAAAAATCACCTGCTGTTCAATGACCCGCTTGGTCAATTGCAGTCTGCCTGGCTTGCTCCCAGTGTCAATGTGTGTGTGCGTATGTGTGTGACATTACCATATCGGTGACCATTTGTAGACTCGGACACACCCAAACACCACAACACATACGAAGTGCCATATCACACAGACGCAAACAAACAAACATAAGAAGTCAGTTAAGGGAAACTTTGCACATCCCAAGGGGGTTCTTTACTCTGCTACCTTCAACTTCAAAGCACTAAATCTTTCTCTCTGAGCTTTGCACTTTGGGCACAACAAGCTCATGTAAGTGCATTGTCATGTCTACCACCATTGTCTATTCATACAGTGTTTTTCTTTTTAAACTAGTTGTCAAAATCCCCTTCACAGAGAATAACCAGAGATGAAGAGCAGAGAGGCTTGATATGTCAGCAGCCCTCAAGCATATGGAGGAGTCTATTGTCGTAGCGTAGATTTTTCATTGTGTAGTTTCACATATTTTAATAGACTGTCATTAGCACAAAGCACGCATTTCAGGATGTGAAAGCTGACTACATGTACAGTCATATAAAATTAAATGTGGAATTCATCTCTCCTTTTTTCAAAATATTTTCCACAGACATTTCAATACAAAAAGAATAAGGCAAAAAAGAATATGTTGAAGCCAGCTGATTGGTTGACCTAAAACCTGTATAGCACAGGTTGTGTTCCAGAGCCACAAAAACACATATAGAAGGTGAGAAAGAAAATGACTCTGCAGAAAAGAAATAACAAGAATGGTAACAAAATATAGTAGTATTATTTGTAGTCTTATATATGGTAACTTGTGTTTTATTTTAAGTAACATGGTGAACTAATGCCATGCCAAAATTGATTGAGTGGCATCTACTGGGTGCTCTAGCTGCAACACATGTCCATCATGGCATGCATTGGCAGCACATATACACCCCCCTATTGCACACCTGACTGTGGCAGAGATGGTGCAAGTCAGCAACGATGGATCTGCAGATCTCCAGAACAGCCAGCTTACACAGACACTGTAAGTGGGCCAGGCTGGATAAGCTCCAATGAGGTATTCTATTACAGCACCAATTATCCCTTGGTAAATAATACCAGGACGTAGAGGAAGATACTGACAGGAGGTGGAATGCGTGCAGGGAGTCTCAAAAAATTCAGATTTTCTGAACAAAACATTTTAATCCCAGGCATTTCGATGCGAAACGTAGGATCTATTTTGCCGTTTTATTTGACTGTAAACTGTATATGCCTCAGGATATCAATAACGTGATCACAGAACAGGTAAAGTTTCTACAGCCAGCATGCGTCTCATCAGCCCAGCTCAGTGCAGTCAAGTCTAGCTGAGACAGACTAGGTCTAGTCTGGCCTAAGCCAGGCCTGGCTGGCTCCTCTCCAGTGGGTCCTGAGCAGCCTCTCACAGCAGACATCCAGAAACTGGGCTCTCTAATAGGGACAAATTGGCAATGTCTGTGCGGGCCGGTGCTGTGTGCTAGGAGCTGTGAATTGATAGTGATGCCTAATGATCCCCCTGGGTAGATCAATACCAATAATCCTCTTTCCCGCCTATCCTCCTCATTGACTATAGAGAACCTAGAAGAGCTGGAGAAAACTGCAGCCCAGAGTGACAGGGCCAGGAGTTCAAGGCAAGGGCTCAATCTCTCACACATAAACAGAGAGTTTTCACACACACACACACACACACACAGGTGCAGTCAAAAGCTAAAGGAGGAGCCAACACAGAAATTGTATCTTGTTTTTCATACATTGACATAGAAAACATCCAATATTTGAAGACCAAGAGACAAATGTAAGCTTTGAATTAAAGTAGCACACAAACACAAAGACACTCAAACAGACATGCACCCCCCACCGCTCACCACCACACACACACACACACACATATTTAAACAATATACCTTGCAAAATGGGGATGTCAAATTAAAGCTATACTGTCCTCATGCATTGGGTGATCAATATTTATTTTCCGTTTATGCATTTATTAGTGTGTTCAATTTAACCGGCCAGTAGGGCCTACTTTATATCAATTATTTGTGCAGCAGTGTAGCCACAGGCTCCAAAAACTTAAATTGAGATGTGGTTTGTAACAAAGCAAACCTTCTCAGTAATGCAATTACAGCTGGGTCTGCAACAACACCACAAGAATTATATGATGCCACATTATTCATTTTCTTCTGCAATATTGGAAAAGCATTTGTTTAATATACCACATACTCAATATTTTGCTGGGTCTGCTGTTTAACAACCTAATACTCAATCCTGAATTACATGATAGCAAAATACAAGTGACAATATTTATTTATTTTCTGATGTCCAAAGAATTTTGTTACAATGTAATGATATCCTCCAAATTCTATTTGCAATCATATTTGTATGATTAAAGCACAAAATGCAGCATGGCCAGTAAGGGCTGGAAAGAAGTGTTTACTTTAGGCAAGAAAGAGAAGCTAGCTGTGAAGCTCAGGATATGTTCAGTAGTGCAGGGGTGAGGTGAAGCATGCAGTCCTGCAGACCTCTATGTGTGTGTGTGTGTGTGTGTGTGTGTGTGTGTGTGTGTGTGTGTGTGTGTGTGTGTGTGTGTGTG